>JAADVV010000233.1:0-20944 GCA_023335905.1 Pythium pyrilobum | reverse complement strand
GCCCCGCTTTTGATGTACTTCTTGTAGATAAGTTTGGCGAGCGACTTGCGGTACCCCAACGACGGCGCGTCCCGGAACTCTTTGATCTCGACCCAACAGAAGAACGTCTCGGATGTCATAATCTTTTTCGCATACCCACCGATGTGCTTCTGGCCGACAGGGTCGTGCAGGATGTGTTGCAGCTCCTGTTCCAAGCCCGTCGGCTCACTCGCAGTACCAGCGTACGGTGCGGCGATTCGCCACTGGGTCTTGGCCGCGACCAGCGGCGCGTGCTGCGGCTTGTTAGCGAGATTTATGAGTGTAGCAACGACCCGGGACCGCGCCTGCATCGAGTTGCGCTCGTCCATGGAGGCGCCCGCGCCCATGGTTTCTCGCCGACCCGCTGCGCCACGCAATTCACTCCCACGCCCACGCTTGGCACCAAAATGCCGAACGGGTGCAGTCTCTGTCGTTGTGTCGCTCTGACCAGGCCCAGACAGCGTATATAATTAAGCTCCCACTGCTTCGCACCGCTGATCGCGAAGACCGCCGTGATCGAAGACAGCCGCCCAAAGTAGCCACGCTCGGACGGCGTCGTTGGTCGACGAGGCGAGCGGGGGAACAAACCGGTGGAGCGGTCAATTCAGCTGCCTCAGAAAAACAGCATGAAACCAACCTCTCGCTCGCTTACCCGCCGCGGGCTAAACATACCGTCGAGGGGGAGGGCAGATGCGAAACGTCGGTATCTTTAGCCGTAACTCTATAAATGGGGCGTGCAATGCACGCCCCATTTTTAGAGGCACGGTGCATCTGTGTGGAGCGTCGGGGGGTGATGGTGTCGTTGGTGATTGTTGTTCCACTTCAACCACCAGTATTAGTGTGTACCACGTTATGTTAGTACTAAAGGGTGTGGTCCACGTAAACGCGTTTTTTAACTGTGGAGGATGGATCCGCTCTCAGCACACAGACAAGCAAACCGCGGCGCGGGTGCAATGAACCGACATGCTGCGCCAGTCCAGAACGATCGAATCCAGGAGAAGCCCTTGAAAATAATGCCGACGAGCACAGCCGGCAGAATGACACCAGCCTCTCCGGTTGCGACGCAGCGCGTGCGGGAGTGCAAAGCGCGGTTGTACCGCGCGCTGCACCGGCGGCACCGCGACGCTTGGCGCACATATTGGGCGGCCTTTCAACAGTACTTAATGGCCAAGATGTCTCTCCACCAATTCCACGCCACTGCCGAGTCGTTGCTTGGTGCAGACAGTAGTGCGTGTATTGTTATGTGCGCTTTGTTTGTCCACGTATGGTACAGCTGACACTGTATTCTCTGTGCAGTCAGGCTGCACAACGAGTTTGTGGTGGCGCTCTTGCAAGACTGTAGCGACGGTGGAGGCAACATCACAGACGAACAAGACACGACCGGATCCTCCAGTGGCGGATCGGACACTTCTGTCAACGATCGAGGTGTGGGCTTGCTTGTGCGCATTGATATAATATCTCGTCATTTGGTCGATTAGCTGACGTCTACGCTGCTCGACTCTTCGGCAATCCAGATATCAAAGTTGAGATACCGGATCGGCACCATGATCTTCACGACACCGAGTCCGCCGAGCTTTTGATGGGGTTAGGCCGATCTATGAGCCACTCGGGCTGAGTGTGTCCGTGGCGATTGGTGTTGTGTAGCTTGAGTAACATTTCATATGATTCTCGTGCGCTTCTTCGTACGGTTCTGTTCGTGAAGATTTATAGATAGCGCTCTCTTTTTTCTCTCATTTTGCCTGACGCGGAGATCGCTGTGTTCATGACTCGCGACGATCGTCGGAAGGATGCTCATATCGTAGTCCTACATAAGCGCAACGCAAAGGGAATCTCTAAGTCGCAACTGTAGTGCTACATAAGTACAAGGCAAACGCAAAAAGCGCCACAAACGCAACATGAGATGACGACCTGCTTGGCGACATCTCGAGACACGTGCCGCACGTCGTGCGAACCCGCACCCACACTCGTGCGCACGTACCGGTACTGGTACATGTCAGTGTCTATGATCGCAGTCATATCACGAAGACGAGCGCACTGCGATCCATCGCGACCAGCGGCACGTGGGGCTGTGTGCCGCATTAAAACAGAGAACACACCGCTCCGGATCTCCCCAGCTACCAAGAGATCTTCCTGAATAACTTTATGCGCTCTTCACTCACGAGACCTGCGCATGCGTACGGTACACTGTAGTGTACTGCAATCACTCGAGGCGCAACACATCATCGACTACGTACTGTATCTCCATGGCGGCACATCCGCCTCGATCCGCGCGCCTGCATCTATCATTCGGCGAATCGCGATCTTGTGACCGCAGAACTCCGACAGTTGCATCCTGAAGTTGAAGAAGCCTCGGACTCGAATCGTACTTAGTCGCATCTCCCCAGTACGTGGCGTTGCAGCTCTGCGTTTTTGGATCCTTTTTTTTCATTGAGACCATCACTCCTTTACCAAAGGGGGCTTCCCCTTGTGTGTGTTTGTTGTGTGTGTGGGGAAAATTGGTTGTGTGTGTGGGGAAAATTGGCCTCGAGGCAGAAGAAAAGAAGGCGAGAAGCGACGAGACCGCGCGCGTTCCGGACGTCGAATCGACCGGAAGAGACCATCGGCCGCGAGTTTCTCGCTCTCTAGTGCTGCGAGGGCGAGGGAGAGTGAGAAGACGAGAGGAAGAAGGAGACGAAGAAGAGAGGAGGGGGAGGAGAGAGAAGAAAGCGAAGGCGCGTTTGGTCCATGCGGATAAGCAGTGCGCGCGCAGGGGTCAGCGGCACCCGTCCGGCGCCGCGGCTCCAGCGTCAGGCGAGCGTGCTCCACGAGCTACAGGAGAGCCAGGAGAAGGAGAACCTCGAGACGCGCAACGCGCGACTCATGGTACGCGGTGGATGATGCGATATGTATGACAGGGAGATACAGAGCGCTGACGTAGTAGTATCCTTGTAGAATGAGCTGTCGGCCTTGTGCAGCGACCGTTGCAATGTGTTGACGGCTGAGTCGCTCGAGTATCTCGCGAGCGAAGGGCGCGTTGAGCCTGTGAAGCTGGAGCGCGAGCCGGAGAAGCCGCTGGAGGCGATGCCGAAGTCTTCACTCACGGGCAAGCAAGAGGATCTACTCAGTGCTGACGCAGCACGGCGCCAACGCGTCGAAGAACTCACGCGATTCTTCATGGAGGCCAAGTCGGACATTGAATTTGCACTCGGTGGAGGCCGTGAATTTCGCGAGTCGCGTGACCGCGACAAGGATGGCGAGAGCGAGAGAGATGACGACAAGGACAATGAGACCGGTGACGACGAAGACGACGGAGACAAGGCTGACGATGCGACTGACCCTGAACGCCAGCTTGCGCGTATGCATCTACGCTTGCTCAAGGACAAGATCGACGAGCGCGTCTACAATGCAATGCTCGCCCAGATCCGCGAGACCGACCCAGCTCTGTACGGTGCGATCTTGTGTCACCCGCTGGTCACAGGCGTCGACCCCAAGAAGGACAAACGCAAGAAGAAGAAGCGAAAGGAACGGGAACGCAAGGACAAGAACCTATCGTCGACATCCATGAACGCGATGCTATCGCCAGATTTGACGGCGCCCCGGTTGTCAGTAGAGGAGACGAAGCTCAACTTGTCGCGATTTGTTGCACGAGCCATCGCGGACGGATCCATCCAGGGGTTGCTTCTCGCGACAAAACTTCTTCTCGCATGGGCAGCAGACTCAGAGGCATCTGCTTTTTCCGAGTTGAAGCTTCCGCTTGGGACGCATCTTCGTGTATTGCGAGGTGAAAAGGCACCAGAATTCCCTAAGCGGGAGCCAGTGGAAGCGAAGTCGACTAGCGAAAGTGGATCACTCCCGCGTGTCGAGAGTGTTGTTCATGAAGAAGCGATGTCCGAATCAGCGGAAGGTACTCCGAACAATGTGGCAGACGAAATGGCTGCAGTCACGATGGAAATTGAAGCCGAGGCCGATTCGCTCGGCGCGCTGCGAGCTCGACTAAGCCGTTTCGTGGATGAAGATGGTGATGGACACGACGACGACGATGACCACGATGACGACGACGATGATGACGAAGACGACGGAGAGGGAGGCGGTAGTGCTGATGGTGAAGGTGTCGACGAAGACGCGTTGATGGCAAGAGCAATTGCTCTCTCGCTTTCGCCGGAAATGAACAAGGATCAAGTGGATGCCGATTCGGCGCCGAGTCCCGCGCCGCTGTCTGGGCCCTCGACTGGTACGTTGTTGGAAGAGATGCCGCCCCGCCCAGCAAAATTCTCCGCGGGCGAGATTCTCGGTCTGGGGCCGTTTCTGCTTCCTAGCGAGGGCTTTGACGTCGACGTGACCACAGTCGCAGTTTGTCTACTGACGCAAGTGAGCAAGCTTTGCGTTTCCTATCTGGAAGCCTGCCAGAATGGGTTGCTACCAAGCAACTCAGCCGTGCAGCCCCACCCACTCATGTTCATGCTGATCAACTCGGTACTTCGCGACCTCGTTCACTACTCGCCAAACTGGACACAGAACGAGCACGAAGGCGCGACGTGGAAGCTTTTCGTATCGTGCTCGCGCTTTTCAGTTCTTCGAGCGCTTGAAGCCCATCTTTTCCACGTTGAAGTCATGACCATGTCACCAGCTTCAGTCGGCCTAGGCCAAATCCCCAATTCAGGAAATGGCACCTCCACCAATTCAAGAAACCGACTGGTGGAGAGTCTGAAGAACCTTGTGGAGCAGTGCGTCGGAGAATCGCGATCGCCAATTGACGCGATTTCCTCGAGTCGTGATACCATCGCTGAGCTGCTATTTTCACGGTCTTGGTCGAGTGCTGACATTGATTTGGTAGCGGATACGTACGATGGCCAAGTTCGCGAGCAAGCTTTGCTTACATGGGCTCGGGGCGTCTCTTATTTCTACCCATCCCAGATCAGTCGACATGAACTACTTGTCGGAACACTCCAAGACTGTGTCGGAGGCCTCAAGAATTTCCCTGAGCAAGGTTTCTGGAAGTACGCCCAACTGGACCTCTTGTGCGCAAGGCTCGCTATTCCGGAGATTGTTCAAGGTTTCGTTCCTCAGTGTGGAGATGTTGTAGTCGTGAGCACTGAAGGCCCCAACGACTCGCGAAGCTCTGCTTCCCCGATGCTAGAAGACGTCAAGCCAATTGAAGATGCTGCTCTGCTGAATGCTGCCCAAAAGTCGGAGAAGAAGTCTCCTAGCTGGCGCCCGGAGGTGATTCGGGTGTCACTTGCGAGTGGATCGGTCACTCCGCGCTGTCTGCTTGATTTCCTGACTGAGGTAACATCTCCAGATGTGCTGGAAATGACGGGTGTTTCGGGTCTTGTTCTTGCGGACACTCGAGCGCATGAAGTGCTCGCAAATGCATATGAGCAAATATGGGATTCCAGTCGACGAGAAGAGCGTGACGCACTGGATTGCATCGGTCGCCTCCCACAGCTTGTGGATCTACTGCGGGAAAGCGTTCTGCAGCCATCGTGGCCGCAGTTTTCTCTTGCAGAAGACTTGCAATCACCTCATGCCCCAGTTCTGCCGAACATTGACCGGTTGAAGAAAATCGAGTTGAGTACGAATAACGCCAGACTGCTGCTTCTCCGATCTCTCCAAGACCTGATGATCCAGCGAGTGGGTGGTGCTCGCGGTGATGAGCCGCCGGCGCTGGAGTTTGACCCAACGCGCTGTGCGGAAACCATGACTCTTTCGGACGGCAACAAGACTGCACGCCAGTACACAGCGAAGCAGTGGGGTATGGTAATGGCTACCACAGGGTGTCCGCCAAACTCGGGAATCCACGAGTGGGCCGTGCGACTTGATAGGTGCGAGAAAGGACACATCTTCCTCGGTGTTTGTACTCGAGACGCTTCCGTTGCTACGTACGTTGGAGGAGACCGCCAAGGATGGGGTCTCATTGGCACACGCGCACTGTGGCACAACCGAAGCAAAGTGCGCGGCGATTACGGGGACGGTTTCAGCACCGGAAGTGTTGTACGAGTTCGCCTCAACACCGACAGCGGAGCGCTTTCGTTCGGTCTTGATGACAGTGATTGGGGCATTGCTTTCGACGGGTTGACGCAACATGGCACGCTCTATCCAGCTATCGGGTTGTATCAGCGCGATGATCAGGTGACGATTCTTCCTGTTCGATCAAGTGATGGTGGCCAGATGGAGATTGCTGGTGTTGCTCGCGGGGTGCGTGAAGTTGCAGTTCCGGCGATACTGAACCCGTTCCTGCATCATGCGGCGGCAGTCCTGGATTCGACGTGCAGCTACCTCCACTCGCCTCAATTGCTGAATATGCGGGATGAAGCCGTGTCTCAAGACTCTGCGACGGTGGGAAAGGTGCTGGGTCAACATCCGTTGATCTTTTCGCTAGTCACGCCGCTCATTAGCGGCCTGGCGACGGTGAAGAATTTTCATGGGCTTTCATCCGTGTTGGCACTCCACTTCGTCCCGTGGTGTACGCGGTTAGTGCGGCAGCTTGATCGTGTTAATCAGCACCTTCGTGAATTGCGGCAGATCAAGGTCGGCGGCATCCCTATCAATGTTAGTGGTGAGTGGGAACTGAAGAGCATGGCAGCAGGCAACATTCCTGCTCAGCAATATCATCTCACGCTGTCACAAGAAGCCGACGGGTCTGTCAGCGGAAAGAGTAGCGGCTCTCACACCACAGTCACCCTGAACGGTGCTGTCACCGGGACCAAGGTTCGATTCTTGGAGACTTGGCGCCAGGGAGGCACTTGTGTCGTTGAAGGTCGACTGAGGGCCGACGGTGGATCTTTTACGGGGACCTATGAAGATGCCAAGAGTCATACCAGTGGAAATATCGTCGGACACAAGATCAAGTCGTCCCCAGGAAGCGAGCACCCGAGAAACGCATCGTTGCAGAAGCTGTACCTTTTGGAGATCGTCAGCGCGAACCTCATTGGGGCCTTCAGCAGGTCACTGATTGACAGCGAAAGGCCAGACTTGGTTGTGGATCAGTTGACTCCAGCCGTTGCACCCGACGAGGACATTGTTTCGGATGACTCCATCTCTCAAGAGACTGTCGGATCTTCAAAGCCTTCGGCTGAATGCACAAGTGATGAGTACGAAGGCTGGGTGGATAGCATGCTGCTGTCGGGTGGCTTGCCCCCATCGATGGTGCAAAGTCATTTGAAGGATGTCATGGCAAGATTGTCAGACGTGACACGAATTCGACTGCAGGACTCGTCATTCAACGAGATGGCTGTGGCGTCGAAAGAATGGCTAGCATTCGTCACCCCAAAGGCCGTGACTCGCGAAGGCGCAGATGAAGGCAAGAGTGCCATGGGAGATGGATTCCTTCAAGACCTTGTGAGCGGAAGAGGTGATGCCGCGTCCATTGATCGGTGGGTATCTCGACATGTCGGCGAATCCCCATTTCTTCGACTCGGTGGCGAGCCAATGAAGGTCGCAAAGCGAACCGTCTGCGCGGCAATGCTGTGGCACAGTGGTTTCCTGACTTTGATCAACAAGATTCTGCAAACATCTCGAGAGGATATTGGAACAAGCGAGGAGCGACCACACGACAATCTCATGCACATCTGGCGAGCAGCTCAGCGTGTCATTGAGTGGGCGATCCGAGCGAAGAACTCGATGGGATCGACGTATCCAGTCGTAGCAGCTCTCATTATTCGAAAGGCGGAATTCCTGCTGAAGATCGAGCCAAGCGCGAAAGCACTGGCAGCTTCAGCTGCTGTTTCGATCATGTCGCAAGATGTTCACAGTGGGCACGCGCCCACCACACGCTCGGCTGTCTATGAATGTGCGGAGCGTATTTACAGTGAAGTACTCATGCAAGTTTCTCGGTTCCTCGAAGCACCGATCCGCATATCGAGTCTCCAGTCTCGAATGCTCGCTCATTCGACAAGAGCATTCCTCCGTATCGTTGGCATGTTATCATTCAGATTCTTCGTTGGCGACTCCTCGTCGACTGCGAGCCGCTCCACAGCTTCTTCACACGATGTGATCCAGTCTTCCTTTTCGATGGCGACTGCCATGCATTGGTTGTCACCAGGATCACACGTGACTTCTTCTGCGACTGTCTTGAAAGAGATTGTATCTGCCGAAGGCGGTGAGATGGCTTCCATGGCGTCGAAGCAAGACACGGGGCATTACATGAACGGGCTTGGAGGATGTGGGAAACTTCTCGAGAGCGACATTCGTGAGGCATTCGAGACTCTGTATGGCTTTTTGGGGGCGTCATTGTCGAAGGCGACGTGGGCACATGATGCGGATCTTCAACTGGTTCTCCTCCAAGCCTGGGGAATCGTGATCCAACCAGACGACCACGCCTTTCTGTCTCGTGTGGGCATTTTCCGAGTTTTGCAGACCGTTTTGGATGAAGCTCGTAGCCAAGAAACGTCGCCGGACCCGAATGCTGCATCAGACGATCCAATCTCATCAGAAGAACGGAGCCGCATCGCGGAATCGAAGCGAAATGTCGTCCAGGCAACACTCAAGGTTGTGCATCTCCTCGCCGCCCAAGTGGCTCAAGCCGGCGAAGTGACCGACGCGTTCGCCGTCCCAGCTGACACCGCGATGTCTTCATTTAACGGGCTTGCCGTTGGAGCGATTCCTCTCCTTCGGAAGCCATCTGGGCCGGAAACGTTGGGAAAGTCTGTGTTTCATATGCTGTACACGGAGCTGAAGAATGCGCTTGAAGATATCCGAAACCGGCAAAGCTCAGGCTTGAATCAGTTGGATCATCTTCAGGTTCAAGCTGAGCCCACTGAAGTGGAACAAAGTCCACACAGCCTGGAAGACACACATGCCGACGATTCGAGTGACTCAGAGGAGTACTGCTACCAGATCTGCTCGTTGCTGTACTCTGTCAGCGGGTCGCCAGTGTGCAGGTCGCATTTGTCGTCTTCCAGGTGGTTGAGACTGTTGCTCGTGCTCCTAGAGCTGGGCTCTGTTCCGATCCAGCGTCGTTCACTCAAGCTATTGCGACGAATTCTTCCAGAGCTCGATCCAGCGACAATCAAGCTGCGTCCAGATGCCATGGATGTGTTTGACGTTGACAGCGATGATGAGGTCGACGACGACGACTCACAGGATCAGGCGTCGGGATTGATCAATTTCTTCGTCGGTATTGTGAGCTCGATGAGTCCACCAAGCCTGGTGGAAGCGATGCTGATTCGACTGCCTGGAAGTTCGGGCACTGATCGACCTCAGACGGATGGGTGGGCCAGCGCGACAAGTGGACTTGCTGGCGAAGTGGTACTCTTGCTGCGATCACTGTACGAGTCGTCTAAGTGGTCGGCGCATCTAAGTGCAGCTCTTGTCTCCTCACTCTCTGGAATTCCACTGGGCAACTCGGACAAGAAGAAGGTGACTCGGGATGGACCAGACTCTGACGTCGATATGGAGGATATGAGCTCTCGTGATTTACCATCGATTGGCGACTGGGTCACTCAATCTCAGTCGCATCTCCATGCATTGTCCGCACTATGTGTGCTTGACGGGCACATTGAGAGCCTGCGCGTTGGCGCGACTGTGAAAATTTTGCCGAAGCTGTCCCCCGCCACTCAAGATGTGAGCTTCCGTGGAGCTACTGGTGTTGTTGTCTCATACGAGCCAGAAAAGTCGGCTGCTGAGGTTCTCATCAAGACAAGTCGTGCTCAGGATGCCGTGGCTGCGCGGTCTTCGTCGACTGCACCGGTAAGAAGGTTATCTCGACGAGGTTTACTTTTCGTGCCGTTTCACTCACATCTTTCCTTTGTTGCGGTTTGGTAGAATCGGCCAGTTCGCGTTCCCGTTGATGATCTAGTTCCTGTCGCCGATGTCGAGCTTGATGTGTCGGTGTTTTCGAACGAGGTTTTGGACACACTTCTGGTCAAGAAATTCCCGTTCTTTATCGAAGAGATCAAGAGAAGCCACGAAAGCCTGACGGCCATGGATGCGTTCAGCAAAAGTGGAGACGCATCTATGGACGAGCCGGATGAAGACGACGACATGTCGAACGATGGATCATCATCACCAAGCGGTTTGGACAGCGAAATGGCTGGCGCAGGAGGTGGAGACTCGGACGACGGTGAATCGGAAATCGCGTCTCCACGTACTGGCCCGGTGGATCTGGACGGAGAGATTGGTGCGGACGACGTCGTGACCGAGATTGACAGAGAGTCACAATTGCAACGAATGCTGTTATGCCAACACGGTCTGCGCGCAATCGCAACGCTTCTCCGTGACACACGCGCAGCGGAAGTGTTCATTCGAGGTGGCGGGTCAGGAAATTTGTTCGACCTGCTGCAAATCGCGATCTCGGAGACACCAACTGCTGGCCTAGTCGAGACGGCTTCTCTCGAAGAAAGTTGGGTCTACTTGTGGTCGCGCTGGTTTAATATCCGCCGCCTAGCAGCATGCCCCGTGCCGAAGAAGACTACTGAAAGGAACGAAGGCTCGAGTGCGGCGGCTGCTGAGGCGCCTCCAAATCCCATGGTCCAGCAAATGATGGAGATGGGTTTTCCGAAGGAGTGGTGTGAGGTAGCGCTGGCGAGGTGCTCTCAGAACGTGGAGGCCGCAATCAATTTCTGCTTCGAGCACAGCAGCGACATGGAGCGCATGGTTGCTCAATTCAAGGCCTCAAAGGAAGCTGCCAGTGCGGAAGGTGCCAAATCTGGTCGCACGGATACTGAAGCACTCGTCAGTCCACTCCTGGAACAACTCGCGGAGATGGGCTTCCCGTTGAACTGGTGCAAAAAGGCTCTCGTAGCAAATCGCAACAACGTTGATGCTGCCCTCACGTGGATTCTATCAAACGGAGAAGCTCTCGAAGCGGAGGATCGAAGAGAGGAAGATGGCAAGCAACGCTCTGCAGAAGGCACGGATGCTCCTGTCACGGACGTCCCGGTGTCGGTCGACGCACCCAAACCGAATCCTCTTCGCGCCGTTAGTGGTCAAGCCTCGATTGGTGAGAGCGATCTAATGGTGGAAGGTCTCGTTGGTGCTGGATTTCCGAGCGTTGGGGCGCCAGATTGTGTTGTCTCCACTGGTCGCTGGTACTACGAGGCTACACTTCTGACCAACGGATGCATTCAAATCGGCTGGGCTGACGTAGCATTCTGCGGCGCTGCAGATCGAGGTGACGGTGTCGGTGATGGCGCTCATTCGTGGGCGTATGATGGTTGGCGCCAGCAGAAGTGGCACGGGCAGTCGTCTCCGTGGGGCTCGAAATGGAAGCAGGGAGACGTAGTGGGATGTGCGATTGACATGGACGCTGGCACAATTCTGTTCAGCTTGAACGGGAAGATGAGGTCGCTCAACATGGGAATCGCATTCCGTGGTGTCCAGTTTGCCCATGGACTGTACCCATGCGCAAGCTTCAACCGACGAGAGCGGCTCCAGTTCAATCTAGGTGGGTCTCCGTTCAAGCATTCGCCACCGCCGGGCTTCCGGCCTATCCTGGAAGTCTTGTGCCGCGAAGGAGAGACGATTGCAGATTTACCGAAGGGCTTCGCGGTCATTGGTCGGCGAGAAGACTGTCTCGAGGAAGCGATTGGAGAGGAGAACTATTCCAGCGACTCGCGCTACTTTGGCCGAGAGTTGCTACCGTCGATTGCTCGTTCGACTGGAGGCCACCAACCGCGCGGCACGCTACTGACGAGCAGCAGCCGGGCGGACATGTTCGCGGAGTTGAGGGCGATTCCGGACGATCGTGTGTACACGGAGCTTCTTCTTCTCAGTCGTTCGATTGCTGTTCTGCATGCACGACGTGCTCTGCTGACAATTCTTGCCAAGTGGCCAAGCGAGCGCGTTGGTACTTTCACGATGGATTGCTTTGCAGCCCCTCACGCCGGATTGAATGGCGCGACTCTGAGTGGAGCCTCGCTTTTTATCGATTTCATCAAGCTCATTGCCAGTTGCAGCGGCGGCAGCGGAGGGCATGAATCATTGGACGTGAACGAGCAGCTGGACTACTGCTACTCCGGACGACAGGCCCTGGGCTTGCTTCTTCCTGTGACTCGGACTGCGATCGATGCATCACTGTCTCAGTCGCTCACGAACCGAGACAAGCTGCTGGATGCCGTCTTAGCTCGAGTGACCCTCGAAGTCAAATCAGCTTCCGAACGCGTTTACGCTCGGGTTCCTTGGGATTCGAGCGACGCGTCTGTGACGGCCAGCTTTCTCCAGCTTTCGTCCGAGTCGGGACAGTCGTGGTCTGACAAGGAAGTTCTCAAGCACCCGAACGTGTTCCTAGCGGAGTGGTTCAGCCGACTCCTCATGGATTCGCTGTCCCATTTTGAAGACCGCCTGGACGAGAGTGTACGCAACACGCTGCGCATCGAGCTGCTGAAAGCATGGCTGGCTGCCCTGAAGTCGCCAGGCATGTGCGTGAAGGAGAAGGCTTTCGGTATCATTGGTGGCATTCTTCAAGATACGCTTCTCAAGGCAACGACCGAAGGAACGAATGCGCTGACGTCCTCTGGTGCCCATGAACTCGTGCAGCGGGTGCTTCAAGCTCTTTCATTGCACCGACTGCTGGACTTGGCAGACGAGCGATTGCTGAAGGAGTACTCGCAGCTCCCTGTGTGCTCACGATACTTGCAAAGTATTGTGGAGCTCGTCTCCGCTGGATCTCTCGCGTCTAGCATCGGTGGGTACCCCACGGATGTTCTCTTCACCAGAAATGCGGCTGTCAGCTTGGAAGCATCAAGACAACTGGATGCGGATTTGTTCGATATTGATGCCAAGGAGTATGAAGAAGAAAAGGAGAGGCGTCGCGTGCTGGCAGAAGAAGCAGCCGCCAAGGCTGCGGAGGAAGAGGCGGCTGTGTTACGGGCTGCAGCAGAGGCAGCAGCTGCTGCTGCAGCAGCAGCAGCTGCGGCACAAACAACCGCAGACGAATGCTCCTCGGGTGCTGTTGCTGGAGAAGGTGGCGATCGCGCTGATGAGCAAATGCAGGACTCGGAAGCGACCACTCTCCACCACGACAACAATTCTGGAGGAACCAACATGGAGGTCGACAGCGACTCGGAAGAAAACCCAGATATTACGCTGTCTGCTATCGCGAACATGGTTGCAGAGGACAGTGATGTAGTGGCGGCTGCTGCCGCGATCGCTGCTGCAGCACGAGGGCGTCTCACTATCAAGCATACCGTCAAGGGAAAGGTTGATGAAGAGAAGGCTCCGGCACCAGGACCTGACTACAACTTTTGTTTCCCCGAGGAGAAGATCGAGTTTGATACATCGTTGCTCGATGAGGAGGAGAAGAAAGTACTGGAAGCTGGCGAGCGGGGCATTTTGGGAGCGGAACCGATGAGCTGGCACTACGGTACTGAGCTTGGGCTCTTGTCGGATACGAAGGCGCGGACCTGGAGTGGACAATTGACGCAGTTCAAGCTGGTTGACTCGGAAGAAGGAGAGCCGAAGATTCCAGATCTCACAGTTGGCTGCAAGGTCATTCGTGGTCCGAACTGGAAATGGCGTGATCAGGACGGTGGTGAAGGATCGGTTGGAATCGTAGAAGGCGTCTCGCCGTGGAGTGGTGTTGAAGGCGAGGGCATGTCAGTACGATGGCCGAATGACTCACTGTACACCTACCGTTGGGGAGCGGACGGCAACTATGATCTTGTTCACGTCGTAGTTGACGAGGATGGTAACATCACGCAGAAGTATCCGACCCCTCAAGTGAAGCCGGAAGACGAAGGCGCGTTTGGTTGCGAGGTTCATCTTGGCTTGTTACTCCACGTTTTTGAAGAGGCAGAAGTCACCGTCCAAGGCACCAAGGCTATGAGAATTTCGGGTGTGATCGAGTGGCCAGATTTTGGTACTGCGATCCGAATTGTGGGAGTCAAGTTTGCAGACTTACGCCTGGTGGTTCAAGAGCTTCAGATGATCCGGGGAAACCCAGATATGGGTTGGACGCTGCGCTTCGGCACGGAGAAGTGGCAACCAGGAACGAAGTACACATTCCGCCCGGCAGTTGATGGGTCGAGCGATGTCTTGACCGGCGAGTACTCGAATATGGCTCGACGCGGTGGCAAACTTGTTGAAGTTCGAGGCGAGTTGTGTCTCTCGACGAAGATGCTGTTCACGATGGACCAGTACAGCCATTTCTCGACACTCACGATCTCCGACGAAGGCATGACCGTGACTTGCAACAGTGGCGAATCTCGCAACCTTGCGCTCGGAAGCGTTGGCTTTGCCACCGGCGTTCACTACTGGGAGGTGCGCGTCGACCAAGCCGAGTTTGGGAGCGTCTTCATTGGCGTGTGCGAGAAAGCTGGACCCCCTGGATCGCAAGCGGCGCTAACTAGTCGCTTGAACCGCTGGACCGGATGGGGCTTTGTGAACTTCCGTGCGACGTACCACAATAGCACCGAGCGAATCTACGGAGATCACTTCAATGCGGGTGACACCATTGGCGTTCGTCTCGACATGGAGCAAGGGAAGCTTTCGTTTTTCATGGACGGGATGAAGTTTGGTGAACACATCGTTGCGGATCTCGGGGTCGCTTTCGATAACATGAAGGGAGAGCGGAACACGCGAACGCTGTATCCGTGCATTGGCATGCGCAAGAGTGGTGATCGCGTCGCCCTCAATGGCAAGTGGGTATCTGTTCCGGGCGTGTCGTCCAAGCAGCTGCTGCGCGACGCCTTGGATGTAAGCTCAAGCTTGCACTCTTGGTACTTGTCAGCCCATGCCCGGCAGCCTGCTCCAGTGAAATTGTCTGATCAACTCCTTCAGGAAAGCTGGAGCGAGTGGAAGCGATGGAGCGAGAACCGGTGGCAACGTTACTCAGTGCGTCCGCGAGGAGTTCTCGTCGATTTCGACACCTATCCGTCATCGTGTATCGCCATCAGCAATGCAGCTGGTCTTGGTGCCCCATTCTTGGCCGGCGATCGTGTGAGAATCTCATCGACCTACGGTCGTGAGCTGACTCAACCAGAAGAAGCCGTCATTCTCGGCGTCTACCGTGGATACCTGTGGTACAGAACCGAGACTCAAGGCAACGAAGGTGCAGATGAAGGCCGCTCTTGGGCTTGGTATTTCTCAGCTAGCGAGCTTGCGGAGCTGTTGCTGCTTCGACGAAACGGCAAGGATATGACGCTGATCGAGAATAGTGCGACTGACGTGGACGAGTCACTAGCGATGGAAGCGGCCTTTGCTCCTCGTTCGGACGCTGAGGTGGAGGCCCATCAGAGTTACGCGAAGTTTGTGGAACTCGCAACAAAGTCGCACACTCCTACCACGGACATGCAGCTTGTCGAGCGATTGAACACTTTCTGTGCTGCGAGCGGTGTCGATATCACCAACTTGCGCATTGGCGACGTATTGACTCCGGATGAAGTGCTGGAGGAATCCCAGCTGCTCGGTGACACGAATTCGGCGAGGACACGATGGTTCGTTCCAGACGAATACTTTTCCTCCCCGGCGCTGAAGTCTGTGACCGGACCAGAGATTCGAGCACGATGTGCGTTGCTGCGCGTGTTTAACGGAAAGGTCGCGCGTGCGCTGCCACTGATCGCACTTCAGCCGTCAGAGTCGTCTAAGGACATCATTGACGTTGCAGCGAAGACTCGGGCGGGAGTGGCAGCGGTGAACAGCTCGTCTGACTACCCATCCACAAGCTTGAAGCTGCGATCGTTGCGACGGCTCATCTTCACGTCTACCAAGCGCTCGTTCTGGGATGCTGTGTTGCGATCGACGACGACGAGCACTCCGCTTCCGTCAGATGAATACGAGGACCCTCGCGAGATCCGTACCATCCGAATCAATCGAATCCAGGCCCAGGCGTCCAAGCTAAGCCTGCTCGCGCAGCCGAGCGACCGGCTCCGCCGATCTGTCTTCGGACAACTGTACCGCGAGATGCGGACGTGGAACGACAGCTCGTTCCGCCGCGCGTACTGTGGCAAGGGCCACGGTGGCCAGCGCCGTGCGTTCAAGGTCAAATTCTTGGGTGAGGGTGTGAACGACTATGGTGGTCCATACCGAGCGGTGTTTGAACAAGTCGTGGACGAGCTTCAGATGGACAACGTGGAGCTATCCAAGGGCGAGCAGGGCTTGCTACCTCTGTTGATCCCGTGCCCCAACCGACGCAGCGGTACGGGCAGCAACCAAGACAAGTTCCTGTTGAATCCGTCGTGCGGTACCTCGGGTGTGTCCAGCGGCCCCATGGTGCTGGACTTGCATCGCTTCTTGGGCAAGATCGTCGGAACCGCTGTGCGACACGGCTTGCAGATGGGACTCGATTTACCGTCGCTTGTCTGGCGACCCCTTGCTGGACTGGACGTGAGTCGTGCCCACTTGGAAAGTGTCGACGTGGTGTCGACAAACAGTCTGAGTCGCGTTGAGGAGGCCGACGCAACGAACGCCCAAGAGACTTTCGAGTACTTGGCGTTCACGACAACGCTCAGTGACGGATCTGAGGCGGCGCTTTGCCCGAATGGCGACAAGATTCCTGTCACGATGGACAACCGAGCGATGTACATTGAGCTCGTTGAGAAGAAGCGCTTGACGGAGAGCCAACAGCAGCTCGCTGCGCTGCGCGATGGATTGAGCACAGTGTTGCCGATGGAGTTGGCGCCGCTGTTCACTCCGCGCGAACTGGAGGTGCTTATCTGTGGGCGCCGCGAGGTCGACGTGGAGCTGCTTCGCCAGTGTACCGAGTACGGAGAGAGCGTGGATGAGTCGATGTCGCATGTGCAGGCATTCTGGGAGGTGCTCAAGGAGATGTCAAGCGACGAGCGGACGTCGTTCCTTCGATTCGTGTGGGCTCGCAGCCGCATGCCCAACTCGGCCAAGGACTTCCCGATGAACTTCAAGATCCAGACAGCACACGACTCAGGTGCCCAAGTGGATCCAGACAAGTACTTGCCACATGCGCAGACGTGTTTCTTCGCGCTCCGCCTGCCGACCTACACGTCCAAGGATATTCTGCGTGAGAAGCTGCTGTACGCGATCCAGAACTCGCCCAACATGGACGCGGATGTGCGGCTCCACAACGCCGAAGGCTGGGCAGACGCGTAAACGTTGCCCTACGGAAGAAGCACGAGTCGTAGTATCCACTAGAAGGTGACACGTTCTGCCGAGTGGCTGAATATACGTGTTTTGCATGTTCACCTCGCAGTGTGGTTATTCCGTATTGTCGTATGTCAGTACACGCCGTTGTTAGCCAACTGACTCGGAAGTACGGAGATAGAGAGATGCTGCATCCCAGGATACCGGTGTTTTACCGGATAGAAAACCCTATCCCACCTGGTGGTTCGGACGCCTTTTTGGCGTGTTTTAGGGTTGCGTGTCCGTGGACCTTCTCACGAAAGTCGCTTTTTTGGGGAGGACCGGCGGCTATTTTATGCAGGCGAAACCAACACCAACAAAAGCCAGCGGCATCCGCCAACAAATCTGGGCAGCTCCGCTTCTCCAGCCCTCATCCACTTGCTCAAGCCCAAGCGCAAGCGTCCACCACCTCCTCCTCCTCCTCCTCTCTCTCTCCTCTCTCTACGCGCGTGAACATGACGACCGCCGCTGCCGCCCCGCCCGCGAATGACGTCGTCGCCACCGACGGCGTGAATGTCGAGGTCAAGCCGCACAAGAAGGCGTCCGCGTCGGCCAAGCCGCGGTCGATCTGCTGCGGGTACTCGGCCAAGGACCTCGTGCTCATCCCGCTCGCGCTCATCCTGGTGTACGTGCTCACGGGCATCCTCTTCGTGCTCTGCACGCGCGCCGTGCTGCAGACCGACGACACGTCCACGGCGCTCTGGATGTTCTTCGGGCTCTACGTCGCGTTTATCGTCATGCTCGGCATCGTGCTCGCCGTGACGTCGTTCGAGAAGGCCGAGAAGGCCAAGCACGCCGACGACGCCAACGAGTAGGTTTGCCCCCCCCTGCGTCTCTCTCATTCATTCATGCTGCGTTGGCCCTGGACGAGGAGGGAGCGAGCAAGGCACTTGCGTCGCCCACGGCGCGAAGCGTCGCGTCGGGTGGCTCTCTCTCTCTCTGTCTCTGTCTCTGTCTCTCTCTCTCTCTCTCTTCTTGGACGGGGACCATCGCTCTGTCCGATCCTGTACTAAATACATCACTCACCGCCTCGTACTCACTTCGTGTGTGTGTGCGCTGCCTGTGCAGGTCGGCATAACGGCAAAGATGGATGGCGCACGCTCCCGACTGGCTGCAAGCGGCGCGACTGTTCGACCCGCGAATGGAGGATGAGTGGCGACGGCGTGTGTGTCCAATCGAATCTTCTTTCGCACCCGAATGTAGTCGCACGCATGCCAATAAAGTTTATTTCTCCTCCACGCAACCACACGCTCATCGTCGAGGCGCGTAGCTTCGACTCCGCTCGCTGCTGCTGCCGCCACTAGACGCTGAAGGCGTGAACGTCGCGTCCTCCATGACCATGACGACGTTGTCGCCGCGCACAAACAACTGCTTGGCGGAGCCCTTGGCCGTGAAGCCGCGGTTGCGCGCCTCGTCGGCGACCGAGAAGAGTGTCGCCGGGTCGTGGCGACCGCCGGCCTCGCGCTTGGCGCGGTCGTGGGCGGCGTACTGCGCGTGCGGGATCCACTGCTCCCGGACATCGAGCAGCACCATGTTCATGTGCTTGTCAAAGGCCTTAAGGAAGCCGCTGCACGCGCCGCGCACGCTGTTGACGCGGCGCACGACCACGCGCACGCGCCGCCGCTCCAGGAAGCATCGGCGCAGCACCGTGAACGGGCCGTCAAGGTACGTGTCAGCGAGCGTCTCAAACAGCACGGGCACGCGCTGCGCCGGCGCGACGGGCTTGGCAGCGTCGTTGCCCTGTTTGCTGGTGGCAGTGGAGACGGCCTTCTTGGCGACGATGGGCACGAGCTTCTGGTGGTTCGGATCCGTTGACGGCAACTGGGCAGAGACATATCCACACACAGGATGAGTCGTTTTTCACAGTCAACAGACGCCCGTCGATGCAGATGATTCCGTCGTACCAAATGCCGGCACTTGTGGATATTGTCGAGCGGCGTGAGCGCCGTCACGGGCGGCGCCGCTGCGTGCGCGCGCAGCGCCTTGAGCGCGTCAAACGCCGGCGACCGAAAGTCGAGCGCCGCGTCCCGCGCCGCCGTGAGCGGCGGCGCGCACACCACGACGTAGTGCCGATCGTAGGGAGCTGCCGACGGGTTGCGCTTCTTCTTCTCCTCCTTTGTCTCGTCCTCCGCCGGCCCACGCGCTGCGGATGACGGCGGCGGCGGCAGCAGATCCGGCGCGACGCCGTACTTCTTGCGCAGTTTGGCGCACAGCGCGGCCTCCTTCCCGCGGTACTTGCGCACGATCTCGGCTCTGTTCGTCGGTCCACTTTAGTCAGTCCACTGGACGTGTGGAAGCAAGATGCGGGTGGCCCATCTTCCGCTCCTCTCCGATCCGGACACAGAGAACGAGACCAAGGAATATGCGAGGCGACCGCTGTTGCCTCCTTGCTCCCATCTCTAGTGGCTCGTTTCTCTCTCCAGCGGCTCGCAAGATCGGATAGCGACGTACATGTTCTGCTGGTTGCCTGGGTTGTGCGCGTCGTAGAACGCGCGCAGCCGCGCCGCCATGTCCGTCGGCTCCATTCTCGTGTCGCCGCTGGCGAGCGGATCCGGAAGAAGAAAAGAATAATAAGAGGGTTGGTGGGTGCACTCGAGGGCCAACATTCCCACCACTCGTGGCCGAAATTCAACCCGTATCGACATTTTGATTGGCTGAAAATCGTGTAAAGCAGTAACGATTGGCTGAAACCCTGCATTCTCGCCGGTCACGCACGCATCCGGCGACTTCAACACCGTTGGGAAGCTGCCCTTCGAGGCCCCAGGGGGAGAGGTCATCACCCGCCGCCGTGACTGCCGTCCCGCGGCAACAATGGATGGAGAGAGAGAAGGATCGGTCTTACCGTATGTACATCCTTACGTACCGGGAGACGCAAATGCAGAGGCCGCCGCCTCGTCTCCGGCGTCTCTTTCTCTCACCTTCTCGCGCATGCGCGGAAAGCGGATCCGTCCGGCATCTCTCTCTCTCTCTCTCCATTCTCCATTCTCCATTCTCCAATTCTCTCTCTCTCTCTCTCTCTCTCTCTCTCTCTTCATCACCCATGAGCAAGCACGAGGAGATCAAGACCATGAAGCTCTACCACCACTTGGACCGTATCGAGCGGCGCCTCAAGCTCGCCGGCGGTGGCGGCTCGCCCGCGACGTCGCCGTCGGCCGTGTCGTCGTCCACGGCGGCGACCACGGACGCGCTCGACCCAGAACTGCTGGGCACGATGGACTGCCTCCACTTTTTCGGCGACGAGCCGCTGCGCAAGATCGAGCGGCTCATCGCGCAGGCCGGCGGCGCGCAGGCGCGCGTGCTCGACATCGGCACGGGCTACGGCGGCTCGGCGCGGCTGCTCGCGCACCGCACGGGCTGCCGCGTCGACGCGCTCGAGCTCCAGCCAGACCTCAGCGCCGTCGCGCAGGAGCTCACGGCGCGGTGCGCGCTCGGCGGCCGCGTCACGCACCTCACGGGCGACTTTTTGCGGCGCCCCGTGGAGACGGCCGCGTACGACGTCGTGGTCGGGCTGCTCTGCTTCCTCCACATTGGCCAGTGGCGCGAGCTCTTTGCGCGGTGTCTCCAGAGCCTCAAGCCCGGTGGCGTGCTCTACGTCGAGGACTTTTTCCGCCGCGGCCCGCGCGCGTTCTCGCCGGACGAGACGCGGCTGCTGCAGCACGACATCTACTGCGCCGAGCTCATCACGCGCGAGGAGATGGAGGCGCTGCTCGCGGACGTGGGCTTCGCGCCCATCCACTGGGAGGACGCGACCGCCAAGTGGACGCCCTACGTGACCGCGCGCGCCGCCAACTACTCGGCCGCGCTCGCGACCCACATCGAGACGGACGGCGAGGACACGGCCAAGGCGCTCGACCACTTTTACCGCAGCGTCGCCGACGTCTTCCGCATGGGCAACCTCGGTGGCTACACGCTCGCCGCG
>JAADVV010000232.1:0-20977 GCA_023335905.1 Pythium pyrilobum | reverse complement strand
GGCGCGCACCCTCTTGCAACGATATACGAGTATATATTATAATAGTAATACTAGTATGCGAGACTCGAAGGGCAGATTCCAAAAAGTGTGAGAGAGCGTCAGCAAGTGCTTACCTGCTCACGCCGATGATGGCGATCCGTATCCGGTATCCATATCTTAGGCTATCGGCGATAGCCGTACAGCAGAGCCGTATCGCCGACGCCGACGGCGATACGGCTCTGCTTTCCGATCGCTTTCGAAGACAGCAAGCGCAGCTGGTCATGTCGGGGACCTCACCAAATGCGACAAGCCGTCCGCCGATGCGATCAATTGAATTAAATCTGCACGTGCCATGCATGCTCAGCACCGCCACACGGTGCCGAGGCAGATGTCATCCATTCTTGTCAGCAGTGAAATTCACTGTGAAGATGCTGGCATGGTTCTTAGGTTACGCGAAGGTGCCACCGAAATACGACACCTTCGTGCGACCTCGCAATGTTGAAGTCGATTTCTGTAGCCGCACCCGACGCGATCTTGCGCTCGATGTGAGGAGGACGAGGTGGATGGGTTGGCGCTCGTCGACCACGTGGCCGAGTGACGTGGTCTGTGTTGCCGGCACCGTACGTGAACGCAGGAAGCGAGGGAAGCTGTCGACTCTGGTTGCTGGCTGCGGGCTCCGCCGTGCGGGACACGCAAGAGATGGCGAGCTTACTGACGCCTGCAGGCCGTGGGTACTGTTCATACCGTGTACAGTATGCGCGCGCAGGCCTTGTGACGCAAGTTGCGTATCTGTACTACTAGTACGTGTAGTACGTAGTAGTACAGTACGCGCTGGACGACGCGCCGTTCCATTCAACTTCAATGTCTCTTGGCGTCTGCTCTGTGTTCTCTGTGGGGTTTCGATTCTTTATTTTTGTGTGTGTTTGTTTGCTTGACGTGGTTGCTGTCCATCCTCTTTGGACACCAACTTGAACCAGACTCTCCCGTTCCTTCTCACACCCACCACTGTCGTCCTCTCCTCTTCCTCCTCCTCTTGCTCTTTGCGGTCTCATTGCTTCGGCTGCGCGTTGTCTGCCCGTACATAATGTGCCACAACCAGACACCTCTCGTCATGGAACGTGATGACCATCGCTGGATTCCGCATCCCTCTTCAACGTCAAGCCGATTTGATCATGTCCCACTCAAGACGAGCACGTTGGCTCGGTTGATACTGGCACTGGCTGTGCGCGAATCTCCCAATATCTTAAAGCTCGTTGTTGGCCGTCGGCGATCCTGGTCCAGCAGCTTCTGGGGCAGCGGCATCGTGGTGGCCGTGGGCGTCAGCAAACGACGGCGACTTCTCCTTCTTGTGCTGCACCTTGAGGCGTTTGCGACCGACCTGGAAGCCGTTCATCGCCTTGATGGCCTGGTCAGCCGACGGAGCGTTGTCATAGCTCACGAAACCTGCCCATGGCAACACCACGTCAGTCCCAATGAGCTCGTCTCGTCAAATCGCCAACGATTGGGACGCACCAAATCCGCGACTTCTTCCGGTCTCCTTCTCCACCATGATGCGCGCACTGATGACGTTCCCGTACGGGGCAAAGTAGTTGAAGAGATCCTGGTTAGTCATGTCGTTCGGGATGTGAAACACAAAGAGGTTGCACCCCGGCGGTCCTAAGTACATGCAATATAACAAAAACACACAATGCAAGTGCACATGAATGGGTGCCACGAGCAAGACACACACATCATCCGTCCACTGCCTTTAGTACGCAGGTCATGCATGGAGAGGACCGCCGCTGGATCACGGGCTTACCTTGGCCGGACTCGGTCGTCTGAATCGGGGGTCCCGGACCGGCAACCTGCGGCGCGTAGCCTGCGAGTATAAACAATCCACCATATCATCAGCGACTTGATCACGCAAAATCTTCTCATCGATCAAGCTCACGTACCGTAGTGCTGCGGGTACGGGTACATGTAGCCAGCACCGGCATACGGGGCGGCCGTGTACGACAGCGGCTGACCGTATGCGCCTTGTGCGTACGCACCGTAGGCTGCACACATGGAGACGATAAGGATTTGTTCCGACGCAACCGACCTGATTTACACAAGCGCACCTTGCTGACCTTGCTGGCCCTGCTGGGGGCTCTGGAAACCCGCGGCCGCCGCCTGAGCCTGCCCGCTACCCGCAGAACGTGGTGCAGCGACAGCAGCGACATCGGCGCTGAAGTCCGCCGGTCTGATTGAATAGCCATGCATCCACCGTTAAACTCATCGACGCGCCACCCACTTCATGCGACATCACACGCATACCGTTCCCACGTGGATTCGCCCGTGGAGCTGTTGTAGTAGTACTTGCGTCCATTGGGGGCGCTGTGCTCGGTCCACTGCGCCGTGGACGCCGGAAGACTGTCGCTGCCGGCCGCCGTGAGGTCCGCCTGGTCCGCCATTGTGCTTGGTATGGAATATGCAGACGCCGTGATTTGCAAACTAGATCGTGTGGATCTTCGCGCGATCTATCGCCTTCCGTCGGGGATCGGACGGTGGGGGGGATCGATTTCTTGCGGGTCGGTCTCGACTCGGCTTGGCGACTATACAGAGTAGATACAGAGGCTCCGGATGGTTCTCGAGCGGCTCGCAGACACAGCAACGCGGCGCTTCTTCCGAACGCTCGCTTCCCCTTCTTCGCCTCGTGGAATCGCGCTCTCCAAGCTCAGGAAAAGCTACGGTAGAGGGGGCGGAAGCGAAGTTTTCCCTGTCCCCCTCCCCTCTCGTCACGAAAAATACTTGCGCACGTACGGTCCCAACTTTGGTAATCACGAACCCTAACCGGTCTCGACATGGACCGTGGGTTGTGGGAAGAAACCGGTTTGATGACCGGTACTGGTGCGGTAGAGACATACCCAGAGGTGCAGCCATCGAGGGTCGCGCCAGCTGGCGTGCTTGCTTCTCCACTCGACGCCGATCGTTGACGACGACGCCACGACTAGATCCAGATCCCAGTCGAACCTTAGGTCTGCTGGGCGAACACGAGATTTGGGAAGAGACTTTTCGAACAACAGGACCAAAGATTGTCTGCCCGTTGCTCCCAAAGCTTTCGTCGTCCAGCATTGCCGGCAGCTCGCAAACGAGAAAAGACAAACTACGTTCTGGTATGGGTTGACCATGTTTGCAGTTTGGTGGCAAGGTATCGCCAACAATTGGGACTCCCTTCCGAACGTGGTTGTTGGCAATAACTTGTTGCCCCCCAACTTGGGGGCCCAAGATCCCCAATTTTTCCGACAACTTTCTCGTCTGTGCTGAATGCTGGCGAGAGCCAGTGGCGCACCACCCGAAACCTCCACTCTCAAGTTGTTGAAAGTTTCAGCCAATCACGCAACATCGATTAGGTCGAATCCGTGCAGAAACCAGGCCCAGCGTGTCACCAGCTGGCTCGCCTGTTTGCCCCCGTCTGCTTGCCGTTCCTCAACGTGTGGCGTTTGTTCACACTCCCGCGCAATTGCGAGTCGGGCCTTTTGGGTTGTTGGCGTTTGTTGGCCGCCAACGAGTTGTTGCTGCCAACATTTTTCCTCGACCTCTCCACATTCCTCCTTCCTGGCTTCCCCGCAGAAGCAGCCAAGATGGCGCGCAAGGCCTTCATCATCATCGGCGTGCTCGTCGTCATCGGCGTCGCCGTCGGCGTGATCGTCGCCGTCACGAGCGGCGGCTCGAGCGACGCCACGACCAAGTCGGGCGGCAGCGGCGACTCGTCCTCGAACGCGTCCTCCAACAGCTCCACGGCCGTGGTCGCCACGGTCGCGCCGTCAGCCAACGTCTCGGACGAATCGCTAATCGGCACGGGCGGCACTGGCTCCGGCTCGAGCAACGCGTCGAGCAAGATCAAAGAACCGTCGAGTGACCCGGACAAGGCTGTCGCCGCCTTCACGATGCTGGCGATCGGCGATTGGGGCGCCACGACCGACAAGCCAGGCTCGTGTTGCAACAAGTACCGCAAGGTCGCCGCCGACTCGCTCGACATGAAGAAGGACTACTGGGCGCAGATCAACGTGGCCGAGATCCTCTCGCAGTCGGCAGCCGCGATCAAGCCCGCCCGCGTCATCGGCCACGGCGACAACATCTACTGGAACGGCGCCGGTCCGGACGACATCGGATACCGCATGGAGGAAACCTTCGAAAACGTGTATGACCACCCGTCACTTGCTGGTATCCCGTGGATCAACGTCGTGGGCAACCACGATCTCGGTGGCTCGGAGTACATTTGCGGTGACAAGGACTACAACTTTCGCGAGTGCACGAGCACGGACGAGATGCTCGATTACCTCGACAAGAAGTTCACGCTGCAGGCGAGCTACAAGTCTCCGAACAACGATCGCTGGCAGCTGCGCGATCACTACTACGTTGAGTCGTACTCCAAGAACGACGTGTCGGTCGACATCTTCAACATCGACACCAACCTGGCTGACTCGCACGGCGCTATGCAGGTGTGCTGCCAGTGCTACGGCTACGTGAAGAAGAAGGGGCTCGACGAGGCGGCCGCTACGGCGCTGGGCAAAACCTGTAACGACGTGCAGCCTGGCAACGAGCTATGCGCCGGTGGCAGCAAGGACATGTACAACGCCTGCTACGACCGCATCAAGACATGGTACGATATGTCGATCACTAAGATCCAGGACGACCTCAAGACGTCGAAGGCGACATGGAAGATCGTCAACTCGCACTACTCGCCGCACTTCCACATGAGCGAGGACAAGATGAAGGCCTGGTACGCGATCATGAAGGAGAACAACGTCCACGTCTGGTTCAACGGTCACACCCACGGCTTCAACCACGACATTGGCGCCTGGGGCTCCCACTTCTACGAGAACGGTGGCGGCGGCGGTATCCAGTCCGAGACCTCGGGTCTGCCACCGGCGGTCGCGGAGAAGTTTGTCAAGCACGCGTGGGTCGAAGGCACGAACGCCTACGGCTTCCTCGAACTCCACTTCTCCAAGGACTGGCTCAAGACCCAGTTCGTGACGTTTGATGACGCGTGGGTGTTCAGCAAGGTCAAGGAGGAGATCAAGGTCGGGGGCTCGAAGAAGGGCCACTGCTGGCACGTGCCGGTGACTCTCGGCGATGGCCGCGAGTGTGCCGCGTAGGGAACCGACTCATGTTGCGTATCCACCTTGCTCGAAACTACTAGACAGCAGGCGCGACCGCCTCTGTATGCCAGTGTTGCCCGTCAACATGGTGTAAATCTACATATCATAATAGCACTCCACTCAACGCCCTAAAAATCCTTGCTCGGCTCAACGCTCAGCTCATCGTTTCAGTCATGACGCAAGAACCACAATTACAGGCAGTGGCCATTCATAAATACTGGTCGACACTTGGGTGTACGGCCTCGAGCGCTATCGCTTTCTCTGCTACAGCCAGCATCGTCTCCTCATCGCCTTCTTGGCCATCCGCATCCGAAGAAGCCGCATCGTTGTTACTGTTCGCATCTGTAGATCGCGGAGTTCGGATCTCCATCGCTCGATGGAGAGACTCTGTCACAGCCTCGAGTTGGATCGAGTCTTTGCGTCGCTCGCCGTCACCGGGAGGCTCGGGCGAGTGGATCCGCATGCGTACTTCACGGGAACCGCCGCTGCCTGGCGGTTTTGGGCCGCCCTCGGAGCCTTGCGAGTGAGTCCTCTTCACCAGCGGCGTCTGCCCATTGACCACCGTCTCCGCCCCCAACAAGGCGACACCGACACCGACGTCAACGCTCACGTCCACCGAGCCACCACCATCACTTTGCTGATCTTCCCCTTCGCCTGCATCGCCTCTCAGTTCTTCCAGCTCTCCCTCGAGCACCTGAATGTGCTGCCGCAGGCGTTCGTTCTCCTGTTGGAACTGCGCCACGTACGCCTCCGCCTGGGCCTTCAGCGACTCGCGCTCGCGCTCGAACTGCGCCTTGAGCTGCGTTTCAATGCCGAAAACGTACTCCTTTGCTTCTTTCACAAGGTTGGCGTGGACGCGTCCGAACTCGGCGATACGCTTGAGCTGTTCGTCTGCGCACACACACACAGAGAAAAATAAAATGTCAGGACCAACCAGCACGACGACCCCCGCGCCCCACAAACGCACTCGTAAAGTGGTCTTCAATTTGCATGATCGTGCGCTGCTTCCACGCCTCGAGCTCTGCGACCGGCATCGTCACGGTCTCTCCCTGCTGCGGTGGCTCGCTCGTGCCCTTGAGCGTTGAGTGCCCGTGTTGCTCTCCAACATGCGCGTCGCTCTGTCGCAATGGCACCGTCGACACGAGCGACCTGCCGATTTGCTGAAGGTGCGAGGCCATAGCTTTACTGACTGGGGTAGTGTGCATATTCGCCGACTGCGACACCGGGACGTCCGCTTGAGCATCGTCCGCCGGCAGAGACGCCGCCGTTGCCCCAGCTGCCGCCGAGTCTGCTGGCTTCTGAGGCCCGTTCATAGCGACCGACTTGGCTGCGAAGGACGCCGCCGCGCCATCGCGACGGACATTGCGATGGACGCTGCGCTGCACAGCGCTCTCGATGAAATGGGCGCCGATGCGTCGGCGTGGCACCGGCGGCTTCCGCTTGCTCATGCCATTCGCTGGTTGATGGCCGCTGTTGGTGGATGGATTGCGATTTTCTCGACATGTCACTGTACGTTGAGACGGCAACATATATACTGAAATAGTGCACATCTAAACCAACAAGCAGTTTGCTTGCCTCCATCTCACGCGGCTGACGAAGGCTTCAGCTTGTTGAGGATACGAGCTACAAGGACACGACTCCCATCAGTACACATAGACGCTTCAGTGTAAGAGAATGAAGCTAATGCCTTTGTCTCACCGGCCAGAACTGCTGCGCCAAAGCCGTTGTCGATGTTGACGACGCCAACGCCCGGAGAGCACGCGTTAAGCATCGTGAGGAGCGGCGCGAGGCCGCCAAACGCAGCGCCATAGCCCACACTCGTGGGTACTGCAATGACCGGGACATCGGTCAAGCCACCCTACATAGACATCAGGATGCTGTGTTGGCATGCACGGATCTTACATTAAGTCGATTCTGGCTACGCACGCACCACAACCCCGGGGAGAGCGCCATCCATCCCAGCCACACAGATCGCGACGTCGCAATCATTGAGGACGTGTTGATTCTTGAGCAGGCGGTGGATGCCAGCGACTCCAACATCGTATAGACGGACAACATTGTAGCCAGCAAGTACTACGCATAGAGACATCTCTCCTTTGTTAGAGGCATAGCAAAAACAATCGTATCGCTCAGGCAGGGTTCAAGTCTTACGCAGCGTGATCACTGCCTCTTCGGCAACTGGCAAGTCAGATGTTCCAGCTGCGAGCACACACGCTCTTCCCTTATCGATAGCCTGATTATTTGCCGGATCGGTCGTTTGAAGGTCCTTCGATGCCAGAATACGAGGTGCCTCGTAGAAGTGGTATCGCTCTCGATACTCCTTCCGGCAATGCGTCAGCTCATTCCTACTTACCAGATCAACACAATTACTTACTTCAGGGAGCTGAGCCTTGATGTTTTGAGCTGCCTGTGGGGTCACTCTTGTGGCCATAACGTTTTCCTCGCCTTTCTCCGACATTGCCACGAGGATTCGTGCAACTTGCTCGGAGGTCTTTCCCTCCGCGTAGATCACTTCAGGAAACCCAGTGCGAGCCAGCCGCTTCGTATCAATCTTGGCGTACTCTCCGACCGCATCGTATTCAAGCTGCTGGCACAGCTTGGCGGCATCGCGTGGAGCTATTTTGCCCGCCGCAACCTGTTCAAGAATCGTGACGATCGGAGTGTTCGTTGTCGACGTAGTGTGCCGCACACCGAGGGAACGCGCTGCAGATAGAGCGCCTCCGCTACAGGCAGTTCCCTTGTGGAGCTGTCCAAAGAAGCGCTGCAGAGAGCGAGAGAGCAGACCCTTCGCCAGCGTCATTGTTCAAAGCCTCTCGTCCTTGCCGATCTTCGTTTGACAAGTCGTCCAAGCGCCCGAGAACCTGCAAAGTACGATGTTTGTTTTCTACAAAATCTAATGTCCATCAAAACCACATGGGGTGCTTGAGTGGTTTTTGGCTCGGAGACTCGAGAAAGCGCCAACGCAAACATCGTGCAATTGGCATACTGTAATGACGCACGACGATGGAGCGGCGTGTACGCGCTGCGAGGCGCTCGCGCTGGAGATCGCTGCGCTCCGGAAGGAAAATGAAACGATGCGCGGAAAGTTCAGTTGTGCGGCAGAGAAGCGGACAGCGGCTGGGGATGCACACGAAGCGACAGCCCGCGCAGCGAGCGACTCAGCGGTGGACAGCGAGCAGCTCCAGCGTGACACCGAGCGCTATTCCCCGCTCTCTCGGCGTGAGATGCAGCGCTACAGTCGCCAGATGCTCGTGCCAGACTTTCGAGCGGCAAAGCAATTGCGATTGCGTGACGCGCGCGTCCTCATCATTGGCGCGGGTGGTCTCGGCTGCCCAGCGGCGCTCTACCTTGGTGCAGTGGGAGTTGGTGTAATCGGGTTGGTTGACAACGACTGCGTCGAGCGGTCGAATTTGCATCGCCAGATCGGTCACGACGAACATTCCATAGGAGAGCTGAAGGTGGAATCGCTGGCGCGTCGCGTGCGGCGTCTCAACCCTGACATCATAATGGAGACACACAACACGCGGCTCTCCATCAAGAATGCTGCTCATCTGGTGTTCAAGTACGACGTCGTGGTCGACGCATCCGACAATCCAGCGACGCGCTATCTCGTGAATGACGTGTGTGCACTGCAGCAGAAGCCGTTAATCTCAGGCAGTGCGCTCGGTCTTGAAGGTCAAGTGTCGGTCTTCACATATGCCCACGACTCGCCTTGCTATCGGTGCTTGTACCCGAATGCACCTCGCCAGCCGCAAAGCTGTGCCGAGAACGGCGTGCTGGGTGTCGTGCCGGGGATTATCGGCTGCCTGCAAGCACTCGAGACTGTTAAAGTACTGACTGATATGGGTTCGTCTTCAGTCGGCTCGCAGTTGCTGTTCGATGCATACGACAGCCAGTTCCGTCGAATCAAGCTTCCCCACCAGCGCCGCTCCGACTGCCGCAGCTGCGGGCCGACATCATCTGAGCTTCGATCACCAATCGATACGAGCGAGTGCGTGTCGCTTGACGAGTCCCCACACCTCGGCGTGGAAAACCGTGTATCCGTGGAGAAGCTGTCTCAAATCCGGTGCAAAGATCCTAGTGGCACCAACAGCAAGTGGTACACACTACTCGATACTCGTGCAACGCACCAGTTCGAGATGGTGCACTTCCCTGAAGCCACCAACATCTCGTTCGACCAGCTTCGACGAGCCAAGGCCAAGGGCAAGCTCACTGAGCTCGTTCAAGAGCGACTCGCCCCCAGCGGCAACGAAGAGCACAAGATCTTCGTGATCTGTCGTCGCGGCGTTGATTCGGTCGTCGTGACGTCGTGGCTGCTCGGCTGCGGCTTCAAGAACGTCTTCAACGTGGACGGCGGTTACACGCTGTATGCCGACGAGCGACACGGCGTTGACGCGAGCTTTCCCATGTACTAGGGGGGATCCTTTTGACGCGTCGTGGACCATTGCCGTCGTCTAGAGATGGCTACACAGCACACCTCCGAAAGGTTACGGTGATAGTGTTCTCCCCATACGTTGAGTCATTAAACAGAGGGAGTGATATCTTACAGTGACACTGCTGGTGCTGTTCCCTTGTGTTGTTGTTGTCAGTCACGGCTCCCATCATTTCGCTCGTCGCTCGCCTTTGCCATTCGGCGATTTCCCAGACGCAGACATCCCCCGTAAGTTAACTCTCCGTTCCTCCACGACTCCTCCGCACCAGCGTCCTACTTCCAGCACATGCGGCATACTCCAATCATTCGTAGTAGAGAGGAGGCTGTCTCGAGTGCTGGACGAGCGGCGATGGTGCGTGTCCAAGAATGGCATCCTCAGGCTAACTTCCCGGCACGACCGGTTGCTGTTACGCGTAGGCCACGACGACCATCATTCCGACTTCACGTCTGGCCACGATGGCGACGCACGCGCGCCGACAGTCGTCGCGCCCTGGGTCGCCTGCGAGCACCTCCATCACGCCCGCCACCGACGAGGTGCTCGGTGCTTCGAGTCTTACCCAAGCAGCAGTCATTCCAGCCGCGTCGACCCGACGACCGAGTGCATCTGGTGGACGTAAAGTTAACGCCAACGACAAGTCGCAAGTCGTTGGCGCCAACCCCGACAGCAACAGTGGATCCACGAAACGCCAACAAAAGGCGACCGCCAACAACTCTCGCAAGAGGTACGGTGGACGGTAGAATATCTAGGACCTCTACAGAATGGAGACTTGAGCTCATGAGAATGCTGCGGAACAGTGTCGTCGACGAGGCTCCGCGGCCGACGCGAGAGCGGAAGCAACGCACAACGTTCTCGCCTGCTGACCACGATGCCCCCACGCGCGTGTACCGGCGCCGGCAGGAAGCGGTTCCCACGGGGGATGCGGACGCGGTGGTGTCTCCCGATGAATACTGCCGACGCCTCGAAGCACGCGCGCGGTCGTCCGTTAAGCAGATGCGGTATCTGCAGACGTTTTTGGATGCGTATGAGGCCGAGGGCTGGCGTCGAGCTAGCCGCGAGAAGCTCAAACCCAGCCAAGAACTCGCGACAGCTCGATGCAAGATGACCAAGGCCAAGCGTAGCGTGGTCAACACGTTGCAGGAAATGCAGCAGGTCCGTGAGAAGGACCCTCCGATTCCGTTCCTGATGGAGATGGAGACTATGGAGGTGCCACCAGCGCAGTCAAGTGAGGGGAAAGACTTAACAGGAGATGAGCGGATCTACTGTTCGCGGTGTCAGTCAACGGAGACAACGGAGGACAATGATATTATCTTATGCGACAACGAAGGGTGCTTCCGAGCCTTTCACCAGCAGTGCCAAACTCCGGTTGTGCGGACTGAAGACATCCCGCACGGTGAAGAACCGTGGTTCTGTCCGTCGTGTCTCTCGATCTTCAACGCGCTCAAGGCGATCAACTATGCGTGCGACACGACGTACGAGAAGCCCGCCGATGTGTTTCCAGAACTTCCAGCAGAAGAAGATTCGCTTCGCGAAGGCCAAGATGCTGGATCGTTCGACGAGATGAGCGCGGATAACATGGACGAAGATGGTGGTGAAGATGATGACGAGGAGTTTACTGCCGACGACGCGGAGCTTCCATCAGACGAGAGCCAAGACGGCGCTTCGGATTCCGATGAAGGGAATCATGACGGTACCTCGGGAGACGATGGTGTTCTCGAATCGGAAGTGAGTGAAGACGAGCTCCGGTACCTTCACAACGAGGATGTGATCGATGCGAATCGGTGAGTCTGTTGCCTGGCTCGTGAACCTGTGCTGATAACTGATGACGGGGGTCTGGTCTGTGATGCAAGTCGATCGACGAGATCTCAAGTCAAGGAAAGCGGGGCGAAGAACACGCAACCAACGGACAGCTATTTGGGTCGACAAGTCGCAAAGCGCGAAGACGAGGATGGAGTCGTGTTGGGTATTGTCGTCGAACAGCATCCGGACACGGCACAGGACTTGCAGTGGCGAGTAGTGTACTACGACGGCACAATGGCCGTGCTTGATGCTTCGACCCTTACTGCTGGTATTGCGTTGGCTGCCGAGCACGAGACGACCCATTGTGTCGATGAGGACGAAATGGACCGATCTCTGATCATCCGCGGCAAGCGAAAGCGTTCACGCGTGGACTACAAGGCGCTGAATGACCTCTTGTTCGATGGCCGTGAAGACAGCGACGCTGCCGACGATGCTGCCGACCACGAGAGCGAATCCGACGAAGATGGCCACACGAAGACTCGCGCGGATGATGACGACGACGACTTTGAGCCATCCCCATCGATCGCGAAGGGCTCCTCCACGTCTGGATCAACGGAGACGGCCAAGCGCGGCCGCCGCGGGCGTCGCCCCGTGGACTACCGCGCGATGCACGAGGGCGTCGCCTCGTTCTAACAATCTACAGCGAGCATCCAGCATTAGGAGGCTTTTCAAAGCCAAAAGAGATCCAGATCCAGTGCCGGTAACTTGAAGCTGACTCAGACCCTGCGAGATTTGATCGGTTGCAATGGTTGGTTACACCCATACTGTACCGTAACCGATCTGCGACATTCACTCCCCCCCAAAACGAGCAGCTCTCTGACGCAAACACCGTCAGCGCTGCATCGCCGATTGAGCACCACCAGCAAGTGCGGACAGACGGACGCCACGGACGATGACGCAGCAGCAGCAGAGCGCGGAGACGCGCGCGCAGCGCCTCAATGCCGTCCAGAATGGCGCCATCGGCTCGCTCGCGGGCATGGTCGAAGTGCTGCTGCAGCAGCCCACGATCGCCATCAAGAACGCCGTGCAGCAGCACAAGCCCATCCCGTGGTCCGTGCCGGCGCTCTACCGCGGCGTCGGCGTCTCGCTCGCGTCCATCGCGCCCATCAGCGCCGTCCAGTTCGCCGCGAACGGCAAAGTGCTCAGCCTTCTCCAGGCCGGCAAGCGCGGCGACGAGCCGCCGTCCGACCAGGTCAAGATCGCGTCGGCCGCGGTCGCTGGCGCCTTCTCCTCGCTGCTCAGCTCGCCCGCCGAGCTCGTCATGACGCTGCAGCAAAACACAGGTAAGAGCTTCGTGGCGACAGTGCGCGATGTCGTGAACCAGCACGGCGTGGCGCGACTCTTCCGCGCGCTCGAAGTCACGTTCTTCCGAGAGGCCGTGTGGTGTGCGAGCTACCTCGCGCTTGGGCCTGTGATCACCAACAAGCTCCACGTGACGCAGCCGGGCGTGTTCGGCTCCGTGGAAGACGCTACTCTCTCCCAGAAGGCGTCTGCGTCCGCCGTCGGCAGCGTGCTCGCGGGTCTCGTGACTGTGTACGCCACGCAGCCATTGGACACGTGATGCAGGGCGAGGCGCTTAGTCTCGACCGCAAGGGAGCGACCTTCGCGTGGGGCGCCGCGAGGCGTATCTACAACGATGCCGGCGGGAGCCTCAAGCCGTTTTACCGCGGGTCTGTGCCGCGAGGTGGGCGCCTTATTGGCGCTGTGTTCATTCTGGGCAAGTCGCGCGATCTGCTGGAGGAGTGGTTTGACGACCATGCAGTCCTTGCGACCGCGTAGGCAGGTATTCCGATGAATAGAGACTTGTAGTGGGTCGCCGTGGCTTGTTTACCGTGGTGACGCAACATGCAGACGCTCTGTCGCCCGAGTTGGCTGGCGTGTCGAGAGTGCAACGGCTAGCAGCGACAGCCCAAAGGTGTGCATCAAGCTAAAGACTAAGTCCGTCCACCCATGGGTGGCATCCAGATTCCGTACGTGCTACTCGTGGAACGATGCATGTGTAAGCTGTCGAGAGGCAGTGGTGGCTGCTCACGAGGCGTACACACGAACCCGCTTCAGAGTTTTCGCTGAGAGATGGTCACGAGTGGTGATCCATGGGTGTCAACGGACCAGCTCTGTTAATTTGGTTATGTCTCTACTGTATCACACAGAAGGAAAAGCTCATGTACAATATTCCATCACAGCGTGTCGTGCGCCAAGTGGTTCGTCGGTCGTGGCTTCTTGCGCGTCTTCAGATAGCTCTGGATGCCTTGGTGGACGGCATCTCGCTCGCTCTGGCGAAGCGACAGGCATAGCTCCAGGAACGGCTCATCACAGAACGCAACGCCCCCGTTGAGATTCCGTTTGGCGTCGGCCTTCAGCACGGCGGTGAGCAAGTGCAGTGGGCCGGCCAAGAAGCGGAGCACCGTGTCTTGCACATCATTACGCGATGCAGTCGGGAAGACACGAAGCATGTCGTCAAGAATCGCATTGTCTCTTGCCGGATGGTACCCGACGGCGAGAGTCGCGAGGGGGCCTAGCGAGTCGCTCATTACGCGGCCGACGAACGCGACGACATCTGGGGGCAGCTCATGCTTTGCAAAGTCGAGGATCGAGTCCACGATGCGTGCCTTCTTGCGCACGGCAAACCGCACGAGCGCCACGGAGATGTCTTCCATGGTACTCAAGGGGAGCAGCAGACGGACCGCGTCCTCGGAGGGACGACCGAACTGGCAGCACGTCAGCACAGTACACCCTAATGCCTTGGAATCACGCACGGACGCGAGCATCGCCAGCATCAACAGATCGTTGCTGCCGACCAATCGATCCACCAGCCACGACGACAAGTTGAGTCCACCTCGAATGAAAACGGCATCGCGGTGGTTGAGCAGGCACTTGACGATCTCGATGTGGCGCGCGGCGATCGCCTTCTCCAGAGTCGTCTTGCTGAATCCGTATTTCTTATCTCCGACCAGGTATTCTGTCGCGGCGAGTTGTCCGTTGAGTACGGCAAACTTGACCAGCTCTTCTCCTGGCGGCTTGTCGAACGGTTTCGCATCAGCGTACTCGTCTAGCAGCACCCGCAGGACAGCGACGTCGCCCCTCTCGATCGGGTTTCTCAGCGTGCTGCCCACAAGGACACCCAGTTTATGCATGGCCATCCAGAGTAGAGTGGCCGCGTAGCCGCGCTTGGCGATATCGCGCACGTCATAATGGCGGAGCCCTTCGAGTGCTGCAATGCCGAACTGTGTCTCCATCCACGCGAGTACATCGACTTGGCCGTGGCGAGCTGCGAGTCTCCCACAGAACGAGAACAATCGCGGCTGTACAGTCGACAAGTCGTACTGCATGTTGAGCCACTGGAGCATATCCACTCGCCCGAACGCAGCCGCGGCTTCGCTGACGCGGTGCACGATGCGCTGCGTTGCCCGCGAATGGTTTTGCTGGAACGCACTGGCGTTGAGCACGACGCGAAGCGCCCGTAGGTCGGCGCCATCGTACTTGGCGAGGGCTTCTGGTACGACGCGCTCGACCCACTGGCGCTTCGGGTGGATACTCTGGCAGAGCGGCGTCGAGATACGGTGCTTCTCCCTCCACTCGCGCCAGCCGACGTACGCGTAGCTCTTCGAGCAGCGCACGAACTGGTCGTCGACGTACCGCCTTAGCAGAGGCGCGACCACGCCCGGCACACCAGGCTGGAAGGACGCGATGAGCGATAGCAGCAGCGGCTGCGAGAGCACGAAGAGCACGGCGTCGTCGTCGCGCGCAGGTGACCGCATCGCTTCCGCCGACGTCATGCCCATCGATGGACTGTGTCGGTGTTCAGAAGTATGACGTGCAAAACTGGATACAGTAACGCGTCACTAAATGGAATATTAGTATTCTGGATTTGCCGATATTTCCACAAAGAAAACCGTATTTCAGTACATCACTACCACTTGCCGCAATTTCTCACTCGAGGTGAGTCAGCTCGTGTCGAGCCGTCGACACCGAGAGCTCAGTGGGCATCGCGTGGAGACGCTTGCGTCGACAACAGGGTCCAATCACGGCTGCCAGCTACCGGGGTATCATAGGAAGGAGTCCTCCTCGAATGGCGCCGGCGTCTCGGTGGTGGTTGAGCAGGCACTGGACGATCTCGATCTGCTGCGAAGCGATCGCCGTCTCCAGCGTCGCGGTGCTGAAGCCGTACTGCTTGTCACCGACGAGGTACTCGGTCGTGGCCAATTGACGGTTGAGCACGGCATGCTTGATCAGCTCCTCTCGAGAGCGTGCCTTGGCTTCGTACTCATCCAGCAGCACGCGGAGGACGGCGACGTCGCCCCGCACGACTGGACCCATCAGCGAGCTTCCCCTCACGACGCCGAGCTGTCGCTCCACCAACCATTGAAGCGTAACCACGTAGCCGCATTTGACGGCACGCCAAACGTCGTAACGGCGCAGTCCCTCCAGCGCGGCGACGCCGAACTGCGACTCCATCCACGCGAGCACGTCGACGCGGCCATAGCGGGCGGCGCGTCGCCCACAGAAAGTGAGCAGCAGCGGGTGCACGTCGCCGAGGGCATGCCGCTCGTTGAGCCAGTGCAGCACATCCACTCGTCCGAAGGCAGGCGCGGCTTCGCTGACGCGGTGCACGATGCGCTGCGTCGCGCGCGCGTGGTTCCGCTCGAAGGCGCAGGCGTTGAGCTCGACACGGAGCGCGTGGAGGTCGGCGCCGTCATACTTGGCGATGGCCTCTGGCAAGGCGTACTCCATCCACTTGTGCGTCGGCCGGATGCCTGCACACAGCGGTGTGGAAACATCCGATGCGGTGCTCTCCGTGCTCACGCAGGCGCCGATGCTGTCGCTCATCGCGTCTTTCCAGCGTGGCGTGCCGGGCGTCGCGGGGCCGCTGCTGCGGCGGTACGTTGCCGACGGCTTCGTGCGCTGCTCGAGCCACGTCCGATGGAGCCATTTTCGCAGAATGGAGCCAAACGAGGAACCCTGTCATGTCCTGACCAGCACTCGCAGAGTCGAGCAGAGTCCATCGTGGTGAGCGCTGGTCAGCGAGGGACTCGACATGCTGTTGTTCCATGGATGGCTGCATGCAGCGACTGCACTCACTGGTTGGGCTCGGCCGGCGGCATCTCCCGAGGGAATATGAACCGTGCTGCGTAGCCCACATGTAGCCACGTTGCTCACGAAGTGCGTACTGAGAGATCTCTCTGGAGAGCTAGAGTCCTGCTCAGCTGGAGTACCGTAAACACGAGCTCCGCCCGCAGAGGACCGAGCTGGAGGCGCTGTGGTTTGATGCGGCGGAACAGTCCCAGGCCGGCGAGCGGCTCGTCCACGCCGTCCTCCGGGAGCGCACGCGTTGGTCGAAGCGACGTGGACCTGGATGGAGCTTCTCCAGGGGCTCCACCGATCGCCGTGTCGCCACGCTCCTAGTGGCGGGACCACGTCCGCGGCGACATGGCGATGGCCGACTTGTGGCTCGCGCGGGCACCGCCGTGAGAAGCCCGAGACACACGAGTTTTTTGTCGGCGGCGCTCTACCAGAGCCAGTGGCACTTGCTCGTGCACCTGCTCTCCCACGACAATGTGGAGACCGACGTGCACGGCCGCGTCCGCCTGATCGCGTGCCGGCCGTGGACGAGGAGGACCTCACGCCGGCGGCCATGGGCCGCTGCGAGCGCCAGCGCGTTCCTCCACGAGCATTCGCCCCGAGGGGGTGCACGGCCCAGGCCGCCAACGGCCACGACGATGTCGTCGCGTGGCTGAGTCGTGACCAACCGAAGCGAAGAACGATGCCCGTCACGACGCCACTGCAGCCGCTGGACTACGGCTCGTGCCGTACGCCGTCGAGTACGCGCATCCACACATCGCCGTCGGGGGCCACGTGGAGGCCGTGCAGTTTAGTTTGTCCACGCGCCCCAGCAGCAGGAGACAGCGGCAGGCCGCTTCCGGCTGGACAGGGGCGCGGCGGCGAAGGCCATGGCCGCGTTCCGCGTCGGCCAACTCGCACGCGACCGTGGTTGCGGATGCTGCGCTTCTTCCTGACGCACGGCGTCGAGTCACTGGGCGAGCACCGGGCGCTCGCCCAGCGGATCGCCTTCTTCTGTCGCACGCGGGGGCGTCTCGTGCCTGTGAGGAAAACGGCGCGCGAGGCCGTCGAGCGAGGAGTTGGTGGTGTGCATTCTATCAATTGCACGTATCCCCAGAGGCGACGCCTCGCTGGTCGCTTTGGTTCGCAGAGGTGGCGACTGCAGAGGCCCTTCTCCGGCGAGAACGCAAGCTGGGCCGCCGCCCCTTTGAGCCTCGACGCGCAAAAAGAGCGACCTAGAGAGTGCACAGTGCTGGATATGCATGGCCGGTTCGAGACGAATGAAGGACGAGAAGCCCACGGTGCGACGCAGCAGCCGTCCTATTCAGATTCCTACGCTGGCGTTTCGATTCGTTTGCTACGACACGCTGCAGTTGCAGCCGGCCATCCGCAGCGCGACCTCCTCCGTGCCGCCGTCGGCGAGCGTGAGCTGGTGCGGAAGCAGCACGCGAACGGAGCCGCGCACGGTGCCGGCGGGCCGCCCGTGGCGCACGACGGGCGCCTCGAAGGGCAGGAACTTGGGGCGCGACGCGCTGCAGAGCTTGTCGAGCGAGAGCACGGCGTTGCCCAGCACGTCGTCCATGGACGTCGCGTCGTAGTCCATGAGCAGCAGCACGAGGTGGACGCGGCGCGCGTCGGCCTCGCAGTCGCACAGCAGCGAGAGCCTCGGCACTTGGTCATTCTGCCACCTGCAGCATCAGCCAGTACAGTCGAGAGAGAGAGAGAGAGAATCAGCGCGGATCCAAATAGATGGCCTAACGACGAATACGCGGAGATTCGTACGTCGGCGAGAGCGTGTTCATGATGGTCCCGGTCGCCGGGTGGCCGCCGCTCGCGTCGCGGTGCAGCACGTGCTCGGGCAGCGAGTAGAACTTGATCTGTGGGAGGCCAGCAACGCAAAAACGCCAGCAGCGTCAGTGGGTCAGTGTGTCGGCGTGTCAGCAGCTCACTCACGTAGGGGTCGCTCTTGCCCGTGAGATCCATGCCCAGCAGGTCCGTGGCGGCGAGGTCGCGGAACTCGACGGTCGTCGTGCGGCTCAGCACGCTCTTGTGGGCCGCGGCGTGCTGCTCGTCGGTCGGCGTGGTCATGCGTGGCGTGGAGAGCAGCTGGAAGTGCGCGACCACGGGCTTGTGGTCGCTCGTCGCGATGGCCTCGACGCTCTGGAAGGACGTGCACTGCAGGTTGGCGCGCAGCGCCGGCAGCGACTTGTGCAGCACACGGTCACAGTACGACGGCACGCGCTGCGGGTTGAACTGGTCCGCGCTCTGCCGCTCGCGCTTGAAGGTCGGCGCGAAGTGCGGCGCCACGAGCTCCCAGCCCGTGAGCGTCTTGTGCTGCTGGATCTGGTGGCGCAGCTGGTCGTGCGCGTGGAGCACGCTCCACTTCTTGCCGCGCACGAGCGCGAGCACGTCCTCGTAGTGGCGCTCGTGCGAGCGCTCGGGCGCCCCCGCGGCCGCCGAGTAGTGGAGGTCGACGCGGTAGTTGAGGTCGCCGAGCCAGAAGCAGTGGTCGAACTGGAAGTCCGGCTGCACGTGCCGCACGCCGACGCCCGTGGCGCCCAGGATGCTCGCGCACTGCGCGGATGCCGAGACGGCAGCGAGTCAGCGAGATGGCTAGCGATAGAGAGAGGGAGAGAGAGAGAGAGAGAGAGAGAGCGAGAGGGAGCGGAACAGAACGTACGTCGGCGTTGCGCTTGTCGAGAAACTTTTGCTCCTGGTGGGCCGCGAGGTGGCAGCTCACAAAGCACAGTGACGTGTTCTGCACCACCATCTTGAAGATGAGCCCGCCCTGTACGAGGTCCCACATCGACGGACGTCAGCCACGACGGTCTCACGTGGGGTGGGTAGGGAGGGATGAGACCACACCCCACGCTAGTATAGTAGGAGGACGGGACGGTCTCTCACCTTGTTGCCGAGGACGCTGCCGAGCCCCGTGGCGACCGTGAGCTTCTCGATTTGGCTCACGCTGTGTCTCGTGTGGACGTACACGAAGAGCCGCATCTCCATGAGCTCGACCTTGCCCACGAGCGCGTAGCCGTCGCCCAGGTGCAGGAAGAGCTGCCGGTTGAATGGGTAGTCGAGCGCGTCCGCGACCGACTCGCGCAGGTTCGAGCTCACCTGCCGCATGAGCTTGGACACCTTGCGGATGCTGCGCTTGGCGCGCGACTTCTTGACCACGACCTGCGTGCCGCCGCCGCTGGCTTCGATTTCCTCCTCGTTCTCGTCCTCCCCGCCGTCGTCTCCGGCCTCTTCCTCGTCGTCCTCGTCCTCGTCGTCTCCTCCTCCTTCTCGGCCACTCACGTCGCCGCCGTCTTGGCTCGTCGCGTTGGACGTCGACCGTGAGCCCTTGGCCTTGGGCGGCGACGCGCCGTCCGCGACCGCGGCCGCCGGCTTCTCCTTGTAGCTGCTCTCCTGTAACCCGATGGCGATCACGTCAAAGCCGCCGCCGCCCTCGGGGACCCACTTGTCGATGAGCTCTCTGCGCTTGGGCGGCATGGCGTTGCCCACGTTCCACGAGGCGACGAGCACGCGCAGCGGCATCTCGCCCTTGTTGGGCGACGCCGCGGAGAAGAAGGACGAGCGCGGCGACGTGGACGGCGACTTGGCGCAGGCCGACGCTTGGCGCTGCAGTGGCGATGGCGGCGATGGCGGCGATGGCGGCGCCGCGGCCAAGAGCTGCACGTCCACGTGGACGTCGTCGACCGCGAGATCTGCGAGCGACGTCGGCGACGCCGCCCGGGCGTCATCAGCTGATGGTAGTTCCTCCATATCACGGAGCCGTTAGAGGCGTTGGAAAAGAGGCACACGGGAACAATGCCAGCGGGGCGTGAAGAGGCCTGCGGGGGCGGTCGATGCACTAAGCGTGCAGCGGTTGGTTGAGGGGGGAAACGGATCGCGCAGAGTTATATTTAGCGGGCGTCGCCCATCTAAAGATAGCGACGGCGACGGCGGTTCAATACAATACGAGACCGAGTCTGACCGAGTCTGACTGACTGACTGACGTGTTGCTGTTGCCGTGGCTCACTCTGGCTTTGCTGCTGCGGTTGCAGATGCAGATGCAGATGCAGATGCAGATGCCGCTTGTGCCGTGGGAGGCGGATCCATAGACTTGGTCGTGGCGGTCGGAGGCGTCGTTGTCGCCGCTTGTGCTGCCACCGCCGTCGGTGATGGCGAGCCCACTGCGTGCGGCGGCGTCGTTGGCGACGCTGATCCTGTCGCTGCCGCCACCCCTACTGGCGTGGCCGGCTCGACCGGAGCTGCCGACGTGCTCGTGTCGCTGTTGATCTGCGCGTCGATGGCCTTGGCGACCTCGAGCTGCTTGCGCGGCGTGCTGGGCGGCTGAGCGCCTCCTCCTCCTGGTTGTTGCTGCAGCTGCTGGCCCGCCCGCGTGGGCGCCTCGCCGCCCGTCGTGGTGCGGAACACGCCGCGCACAAACTCGAGCTCGTCCTTGGCACTCGCGAGCTCCTCCGTCAGCAGCTTACACTTGGTGTCCAGCTCTACACGACAGCCAACACAACAACCTCAGCCCACCCACTGCGCCTCCTCTCTCTCTCTCTCTCTCTCTCTCTCTCTCTCTCTCTCTCTCTC
>JAADVV010000231.1:0-21101 GCA_023335905.1 Pythium pyrilobum | reverse complement strand
CTCTCTCTCTCTCTCTCTCTCTCTCTCTCTCTCTGCTATAGCCACGGGCACCACGTCGGGTACATCTCGCGCTGGCGCTCGGGGCTCGTGGCGATGTCGAGCAGCTCGCGCACGCTCTTGCCGCGCTGCGAGTCCGTCTCCTTCTTGAGCGACACGCCGCGGATCCGCTCCAGCACGAGGCTCACGTTCGCGTCCACGCGCTGCTGCACCTGGCTCTCGAGCCGGCGCTGCCGCTGCGCGTGCTGCTGCTGCTGCTGCTGCGCCACGGCGGGCGAGTCGAGCGGGCCCGAGGCGGTCGTCGTGAGCCGCGTCTTGGACGCGTGCCACGAGAGCAGGTCGTCGCGAAAGAAGAGCCCGAGCTGGTTGCCCAGCAGGTCCTCCTCGCCCATGAGCGCCTCGGCCGTCGCGGCCATGACGACGCTGAAGGGCCCGTGCACGCCCGGGCGCGTGACAAAGTTGTGCAGGTTGCGCGTGAGCCGGAAGGGCATGGACGTGGACGCCTCGAGCAGTCCGCTGCTCGCGTACCCGGGGCGCAGCTCGGCGCTCACGACGCGCGCCGTGCGCCGCGAAAACAGCACGCGGTGCGGCGCACGGTCGCCCACAAACAGCACGTACGCGAGCAGCGACGAGAGCGCGAGGTGCTTGGTAAACTCGCTGCGGAACTGCAAGTAGGCGTCCGCGTGGGCCGAGATCTGGAACACGTACTTGGCCAGCAGCGTCTCGGGCACGTGCGTGCCGCAAATCTCGCCAAATGCGCGCGCCTTGGCGGCCGCGAGCTGCTCGTCCTCCTGCTGCGGCGACTGCGCGTCGCCGAGCGCGGCCGACGCCACGTACGCGTCGCTGATGCGCGCGCGGAAGAGCTCGATGGGGAAGTCGGGGTCCGTGTCGGTCGCGCGGCACTGCTGGTCGTAGATCTCGCCGAGCGTGACAAAGTCGCGGCTGTCCTCGAGCAGCCGCACGCGCGGCGTGAGCGGCACGATCTTGGGGATGTGGAACACGGCGTTGCGCTTCTTGGTCTCCTTGTGGCGCAGCAGCAGGCGGTTGAGCAGCAAGTACATCTGCGCCATGCGCTCGTCCGTGCGCGTCGTGTGCGTCATGGCGTACTGCACCAAAAAGCTATACGTGTTGCCGTCGCTGCCGCCCATCGCGAGCCGCCGCTGCGTGTAGCCGCTGCGCAGCAATACGTCCACGTCGTTGTCAAAGTAGAGGATGCGCGCGTGGAGATCCTTGATGGGCTCGCTGTCCGAGATGTACTGGCCCGGCACCTCCATGTTGGAGCTGCTCAGCTCCATGAGGAAGCGGCTGCAGTGCTCGAGCCGCAGCTTGCTGCCGCCGCCCATGGCCGTCGTGGCCGTCGTGTGCTGCTGCTGGTTCTGGACGCGCGTCTGCAGCAGGTTGCGCCACTTCTTGAGCCGGTCCATCATCTCAAACAGCGTCACGCGCTCCTCGTCGCCGCCTCGCGTCGACGCGTCCGGCGCAAAGTCGGTCTCAAACGCGGCCTTGAACTCGTTCACAAACTCGACATACTTTTCGTTCTTGGTCGGGCCCGACGGCGGCGGCGCCACGGCAAAGAGCTTGCGGCACACCTTCTCGAGCGCCGCGCGCAGCATGCGCGGCACGAGCTCGCGCTGCGAGAGCCGCGGCAGCTGGTAGCACTTGAGTAGCAGCGAGTGCACGGCCGTGAGCAGTTCCTCCTCGGGCTCCGGGCGGAACTTGGTGATCATCTCCTCGAGCACGCACTCCATCTCGAACGTCAGCGAGTCGTGCGTGCGCCGCAGAAAATTGAGCAGGTCCTCCGTGTACTGCACCGGTCCGAGCTCGGGCTTGGCCGCCGTCGAGCCAGCCGAGCCGCCGCCCGCAGCAGCACTGGCGTCGCCCCCTCCGCCTCCGCCTCCTCCTCCACCCATGAGAAGCCGCTCGCGCCACGCGTCCACCGTCAGCACTTGGCTCAGCGCCACGCCAAAGGCCGTGGGCGTCGGCCGCGCGGGTGCCACGAGCCCTGGGATTTGCTGCACCTGGTTCAGCGGCATCGACGCCGGCACGGCGACCACGACGCCGGCCTTGGTGCGGTAGTAGACGGCGTTGTCGCCGTAGGTCGTCGACGCCGTCGAGGCTGCGGCTGCGGCTGCGGCTGCCGTGGCCGCGGCGCCGCCGGGTGTCGCCCCTGCGGTCGCCTGGCTCGCCGCGGACGGCGTCGTGGGCGCCGACGAGCCCGCGGCGGCCGAGGAGGCGCCCATTTGGGCCATCGCGTTGTCGCGGTTCTCCAAAAAAAACGCGCGCATCGTGTAGTACAGCGCCTGTGGGAACTTGGCCGAGAGCCCGCGCAGCAGCCCGCGGATCTGCGGCGCCTCGGGCCGCGCGAGCGCCATGAGCAGCTGCGGGATCCAGACGATCCAGATCCAGATCGGGAGCTGCTTGCCGTGGGCCTCAAACGCCTGGATGAGCTGCCCGTGGTGGTCGTCCATGTTGAGCAGCCAGAGCACGCGCGCGACCATGAGCCGCGCGGCGTTGCACCGGTGGTGGATCGCCTGCAGGTAGCACGCAATGGTCTGCGACGCAAAGCTCAGCTCGCGCGCGTGGCCATGGCCGCCGCCGCGGGCGCTGGACGCGAGGAAGAGCCGGTAGCAGTAGTGGCCCCACGAGAGCCAGCCTTTGCCGTACGAGTCACAGATCTGGAGGCAGTGCGAAAAGGTCTGGTTCGCCTCGGCGCTGCTGCCCATGGCCTCGAAAAAGAGCGCCTTGAGCCGAAACATCTCGGCCTTTTGGCGCAGGCTAAAGTAGTCGAGATTCGTGTTGTTGAGGATCGCGAGCCCGCCCGTGTACTCGGTCGAGCTCTCGTAGCAGATGCTGACCTGCTCGCGCAGCTTGGAGAACGCATCCTGCACGTCCATGGCCGGGATCGTGTAGAGCTTGGAGAGCGCGCCGAGACACACATCCGGGAGCCGCTGCTTGCGCGCCGTGTGCGCGAGCCGGATCACAGACCACGGGCTGTCGTGCATGCACGCGAGCATCTGCGCGTCGCTCCACGAGAATGTGTTCTTGACGACCTGGAACATGTGCGAGCGCCACGTGAGGATGTCGTCCCACAGGAGAATGGGCTCCCACTTGTTGGGCAGCCGCTCGCGCCACGTATTGATCGACGGCTTGAGGTTGGGCAGCGTGTGGAGCTGGCTCGCGTGCTTGATGTCGCCCATCATCTGGATCGACTCCTTCACCTCGACAAACTGGTGGAAGAGGTGGAGCAGCCCGACGTGGGCCCTGCCCAGCACGCGCGGCAGGCCCTGCCACTGGAAGAGCGCGAGCTCGGCCGTCTGCGCCGCCAGCGTCTCGACCGACACGCGCTTCTCCGAGTCGAGGATCGCGATGTAGAGCCGCTGGAGACGCGTGTGCGGACACGCGCCGCCCAGCTCCGCGCCTCCACCGCCAGAGGACGACGACGACGACAACGACAGCGACGACACCGCGCCCGACGACGACGACGTCGACGACGACGACGACGAGGCGGACGCGGACGCGGACGCGGACGCCAACACGGACGCGGCCGAGGAGGCCGAGCCGGCGCCGGCCTGCGCACCCATGCTCACGTTGAGCAGCTGCTTGGCGCCGTTCCAGTCGCCGCGCTTCCAGACGCAGTCGAGCAGCAGGTCCTGGTTCTGCGTGGCCTTGGCAAAGTCGTGCATGAGCTGCCACTGGCAGAGCTGCTTGGCGCACGCGACCCAGCGCTCCTCCCAGAGCCGCAGCTCAAAGAGATTGACGTCGTCCATGCTCACGCGCCCGCTCTGCGCCTTGGACAGCGCCTTGAAGTACTCCTCCTGCGCCTCGTGCACGCAGCCGAGCGCCTCGAGCACGAGCGCCGCACGCGTCTCGGGCTGCGCAATGTGCTCGAGGCTCAGCCCGACGCGCAGGTCGTCCTCGTTGAGCGACTTGTAGATCGCGCTCAGCGCCTCGATCCAGCGCAGCCGGCTCTCGACGCTCAGCGCCGCGTTCTCGACCTGGAACTCGCACACGCGCGTCGCCGCGCTCCACACGTCATACGCGCCCGCGAGGTGGAGCACGAGCTCGGGCGTGAGCACGGGCGCCGACGGCGCGGCCGTCACGAGCGCGCGCAGCAGCGACTGCACGACGTTGACACGTCCGCGTGAGGCACTCGAGGCGGCGGCGGCCGCGAGCAGCGGCACGTGGAGGTCGCGCTTGTTGAACTTGGACGAGAGCATCTTGAGCAGCTGCGCCGAGACCTGCGTCTGCTGCGGCGCCGCGAGGTGGCGCCACGCGGCGCTAAAGAGCTGCACCCACAGGTCCTCGGCGAGCGCCACGTCCACGTGGACGAGGTGGCGCAGCGCCCGCAGCAGCTGCGACGTCGAAGAGGCCGTCGCGGCGGACGCGCGGCGCCGCGGCGCGTGGCTGCCACTGCTCGTGGGGGCGGCGGCAGCGGCAGCGCCGACGGCCGCGAGCAGCGACTCGACGGCCACGGCGACCCAGTAGCGCGCGCCGCACGCCTGCCAGTCCTGGCGCAGCACGAGCAGCAGCCGTGCGGTCGGCAGCGGTGTCGTCTCGGGCGAGGCTGCCGACTCGTAGAGGTACTGGAGAAACTGCTCGCGCACCTCGGCGTCGGGCGCGAGCAGTCCGGCCATAAAGTGGGTCGCCAGCGAGTGGCTCTGCGCGAGCGACGACGCGCTGATGTGGAAGTACGACTGCTTGACGTCGCTCGTCGGGTCGCAGAGCCGCAGCACGAGTGCGTAGTACGCGTCCCAGAGCGGCAGCGCCGCGACCTCGTGGAGCCGGTCGAACGCCGCCATCTTGGTGAGCAGCGTCATCTTGTCCTTGGCCGCGAGCACGTTGGCCGCCGGCGACGTGATGGCCTGTCCGACGATGCGCGTGATCTGCAGTAGCAGCGGCACGTTCGCCGAGCTCTCGAGGCAGTGCACGAGCAGGTTCGTGTACACGCGGCGGTGGTCGCCGCTCGCGAGCGCGCACTTGGCGAGCAGCTCGAGCGACACGATGAGCAGCTCCACCGCGAGCTTGTGGGTCATGAGTCCGGCGGCCGCGGCCGACGCCGCTGCGGCGCCTCCGCCCAGCGCACCGGCGCTCTTCTTCTTGACGCCCGCGGCGGACGCGCCCGTCTTGGCGGCCGTTGACGCGTCCTTGTCGGCGCCCGACGACGAGGCAGACGCGGACGCGCCGCTCTTCTTCTTCTGCGCCTTCTCGCCCGGCTCCTTCTTCTTGGGTTGCCGCACGACGCTATTCACCGACAGCGTCGAGCGCCCGCTGAGCAGTTGGTGCCACTCCTCGACGATCGCGAGCGACGGCGTCGCCATCACGCGGTGGCGGTTCATGCTGTCGCTGAGCGACGACGCGTCCTGCGATAACGCCGCGACGCTCGTGCCCGCGCCGCCGCCCATGGCGCGGGCCGCGCTCGTGCCGCCGCTGCTGCTCGTGGTCGAGGCCGACGCCGCCGCCGCGGCCTGCAGCAAGTGCTCGCGCGTGAAGAACTGCGCGAGCTTGAGCAGGCTCGGCGCAAAGTGGTCAGCCAGGTCTGGCGCGGCCTCGCACAGCGTCGCGAGCAGCCGCAGCGTGGGCTCGCCCGCAAACACGGACGGCGCGACGCCGCCACCGCCGGCGCGGCTCGCACCGTGGGCCGCCGTCAGCGCCTTGACCTTGAGCGACGTCGCCGCGGCGTCGCCCGCACTCGTCTTCTGGCGCTTGGCGGGCGACCCGACCGAGGCGCCAGCCGCCGCTGGAGAGCCCGCGGGGGGCTGCTTGGGCTCGGTCTTGACCGGCGTGGACGCCGCCGCGGACGACGCTGGGGCGTGCTGCTTGGTCTTGAGCTTCTGCGCCGCCGCGGCGGCCGAGCCGCTGCCGGCGTGGGACGGCAGCGACGAGAGAAACTCCTGCTGCAGCGCCGCGGCGCTCTGCAGTCGCTCGGTCAGCGCGTCCTTGAGCCACGGGTAAAACTTGCTCGCGAGCAGCTCCTGCGATGCGCGGCTCGGCGGGTACAGCTACGTACAACAACACACCACACACCATGCGTCAGCGACCAGACACACACCACCTACACACAGCAAAGAGCACGCACCTCGACCATGCGCTTCAAGAACGTGGTCAGCGCGGCCTGGATCTCTGCGTTCGCGCGGTCAAAGCACGGCTCGAGTAGCTTCATGATGCGCGGCGCGTACTGCACGACGTACGGCACGGCGCGCGTCGAGCGGCGCACGACGTCGGGCGTGACGAGCGAGTTGAGAATGCCCAGCACGGCGTCCAGGATCGCGAGCGACGAGAGCGGCGCGCCCTTGGGCACGCTGAAGAACGGCGGCATCGTGGTCACGGGCGGCGGCGGCGGCGCCGTGCCCGCGGCGGCGCTGAGCTGCTGCTGCTGTTGCTGCTGCTGCTGCTGCTGGCGGATCAGCGCCTCGGCCGTCACGGCGATGAGCTTGTCAAAGTACGAGAAGCGCACGCTCGCCGACGGCCAGAGCCGCAGCGCCTTGTCAAAGAGCTCGCCGCACGTCTTGGAGAGCCGGCTCGTCTCCTGCTTGTCGGCCGACGCGAGTGCGAAGCGGAACGCAAAGTTGATCACGAGGTCCACCATCGGCGCGTTCAGCTCAAAGTCGTCCTCCGAGAACGCGCTTCCTCCGCTTCCTCCGCTCGTCCGCGGGCTCGCGGCCACAGCAGCCACAGCCACGCTGGCGGCGCGCGCCTCGCCGTCGGCGGCGGCGACCACCTTGCGGCGCTTGGCGTCCTGCGCTTGGGCGGCGGCGGCGCCGTCGTCGTCCTCGTCGCCGCCGCCCTTGGTCTCCTCGTCCATCCCGTCGCCGAGCGCCGCCGTGGCGCGCCGCTTGAGCGTCGCGTCGGCCGACTCGCCGGTCGGCGGCCGCGCGGCCACGCGCTCGCGGCGCGTCTGCTCCCACGCGATGATGAGGTCGACGAGGTTGACCGCGAGGCGGCGGTTGTCGGGCGTGCTGCTCGGCGGGATCGCGAGCCGGTTGAGCGAGTTGACCATGAGCGGTACAAACTGGCCACGGAACGGGTAGAAGAGCGCCGGGTGGCGCACGATCAAAAACCAAATGTGCACGAGCTGCCCGAGCTGGTGGCCTTCCTCGTACGCGATCTTTTTGGTCCACTTGATGGCCTTGATAAACTCGTGCGGCGGCAGCCGTGCGGGCAGCGCCGGCAGCAAAATGTCGAACGCGCGGCGCACGAGAAACCGCGCGTCCATCTCGTGCGTGCGCAGCAGCGCCACGTACACCTGGAGCACGATCTTGGGCGGCGTGTCGTAGACCGAGATGAAGCGGCAGACGTTGACGTACGCCCAAAGCTTGGACGTGAGGTCGTGCGCCTTGAGGTGGTTCCACGCAAACTTGATCACCTCCTTGCGGTGCTCCGTGACAAACTTGCTCATGTGCTGGATCAAAAGCGTGCCGAGCTTGAGCAGCTCAATGCGCAGCGTGAGCACGGCGTCGCTCGCCGCCGCGGCAGTACTACTACTACTGCTAGCAGCAGCAGCAGCAGCAGGCGATGAGGACGCCGAGGACGACAACGCCGACGCCGACGCCGACGCCGACGCCGACGCCGTGCCAGCGGCCGCGTCCTTGCTCGCGAGGATCTCGCGCAGCATCCACTGGACCGTGTCGGCGTCCATGACCTCGGCATTGCTCACGAGCGGGTCCTCGAACGACGTCGTGAGCACGGGCATGATGAGCAGCTGCATGGCGTGGACCTTGAGCTCGTCGCTCGCCGCCGTGTCGCGCAGCATGCGCAGAAAGATCCGCACGACGTGGCGCTTGTGGGCCGGCGCGTACGCGCGCGCAACATCCTGCTGGTAAAACTGCTGCAGAAAGGTAAAGTCAAAGCTCGACGAGCGGTGCAGAAACGCGCTGAGCAGCTCCAGCAGGACCTGCACGTCCTCGGGCTTGGCGCGGCAGTAGCTCACGAGGATCTTGACCAACAGCTTGGACTCGTAGTGGTACCGGATCTGGAGCCGCTCCTGCGCGAGCAGCCGCTGCACGCGCGCCGGCGAGCGCCAGAGCTTGCGCAGACAATCCACGAGCGCCGGCTGCGTCGCGAGCCACGTCGGGTGGAGCTTACACACCGTGCACACGAGCCGCAGGCCCTGGTAGAGCAGCTCGAGCGCCTCCTGCTGCGCCTTGGACGAGAAGGGCGCGACCGAGGGCGGCGCCGCTGTCGCCACCGCCACCGACGACGACGGCGTGGTCGGCAGCGCCACGACGCCGAGCGACGACTGCGCGCGCGCAATCTTGGCCTGGGCCTGCGCCTTGGCGCGGTGCACGTACGTGGCCTGGGCCTGCTTGGCCTTCTCCTGGGCCTGGATGGGCTTGAGCCCCTGCGCGTGGGCCGCCGCGAGCGCCTGCGCGTGGACCTTCTGCGCGTTCACCTGGATCTGCGCGTGGAGCTGCTGGGCCTGCAGCTGCGTGACGTGGTGCGGGCTCACGCTGGGCGACGGCGCCGCCGACGCGGCCGAGATCGGGCTCGGCAGCGCCGTGCTCGCCGCGACCTGGCTCTGCGCCTTGGCGATGTAGTCCTTGCTCGCAAACTGGGCCTTGGCCTGGGCCTGCACGAGCGAGAGCCCTTGCGCCTGCGCGGCCGCGAGCGTCTGCGCGTGAAGCTTTTGCGCGTTCGCCTGGATCTGCACCTGCGACTGCACCTTGAGCGCCTGCTGCGCGTTCACCTGGGCCGTCGCCTTGGCCACGTACGCCGCACGTGCCTGCATGCCGCGCGCCTCGGCGGCGCTCGGGCTCAGCCCCTGGGCCTGCGCGTTCGCGACGGCCTGCGCCGCCGCCTTCTGCGCGTTCAGCTGGATCTGGGCCTGCATCTTGACGTCCTCGCTCGCGCCGACAACGTCGGTCGCCAACGGTGCGCTCGCCGCCGTGGGTGTCGTCGCCTTGGCGTCGCTCGCGAGCGACGAGGCCTTGGACGCGGCCACAAACGTCGCGTTCATGAGCGACTCGGCGCCGCTCTCGGTGAGCAGCACGTTGCGCAGCGGCAGCGCCTCGGGCAGCTTGATGAGCTCCTGGAAGAGCGACGAGTACTTGGCCTCGACGAGGTGTTCGCGCTTGAGGAAGAACGCGACCGACGCGGCCGCGTACCGGTTGAGGAACCGCGTGAGCGGCACGCGGTACGGCGAGCTCATCTTGCCGTAGCTGCCGTAGCGTGGCAGCACGGCCTCGAGCTCGACGACGCAGTCCACGAGCGACTCGAGGAACGACTCGTGCGGCGGCAGCAGGTGGAAGAGGTCGACGATGGCCGCGGCGACCGCCGGCTCGTCGCCGCGCTTCCAGATGCCGGCCTTCATGATGCGCTCCGGGTCGCGCCACTGCTTGAGGTGCTCGAGTAGCTTCTCACCGAGCGTCACGTTGAAGCAGCTGCTGAGCAGCGTGAGCAGGCGCGAGAGCCCGTCGAGCAGCGGCAAATTGAGCTTGCGGTAGTCGGCGAGGTTGAGCAGCACGGGCCGCAGACACTGCTGGAGCAGCTCCTTGGGCAGCGTGATCTCCTTGTGCTGCTTGTTGAGCTGGATCACGTCGCTGAGCGCGCGCTGCGCGCACGTCACGAGCTCCATGGGCTGGCGTGTGAGGTACCGGAAGAAGACGCCGACAAAGCGGTTGCGCGCCTCGTGGTGCGCGTTCATGTCGTCGGGCGCCGCGAGAAACGCCGCGCGGAAGAGCTGCACGGCCGCGATGCGCAGCTCGCTCGCCTGCGAGAGCCCGAACGGGTACTCCTGCGCCGACACGGGGCAGCTGCCAGAGGAGGAGGAGGAGGAGGAGGACGACAACGACGACGTCGACGCGCCGCCAGCGGACGACGAGGCACCGGCTGCGGCCACCGAGGCCGACGCCAGGTCGCTGCCAGGCGTACCGGCGGCCGCCGCCGCGGCGTCGTCGGCGATGAGCCGCCAGACGTCCTGCAGGAACGTCATGAGCTCCTTGGTGAGCGGGAAGATGGACGGCTGGAGCGCGAGCGCGTGGGCCATGGCGTCCACGTAGCCGACGCGCGTGGCGCTCGCGAGCGACCGCAGCGCGCAGCCCGTGATCTGCTTGCTGATGAGCTGCTGGTAGGGGAAGAGCATGGCCGACTCGGTCGTGCCGGCAAACGCCGCGACCTGCGCGATACACTGGCGCGCAAAGCGCCGCGCCGGCGCGCGCGGACTGAGAAACTCGACGACAAACATCTGGAAGATCTCGGTCTCCTGGAAGGCCATGCACGACATGAAGTCGCCGCGCTTGATAGCACCGCCCGAGAACGCCTCGACGTCCATGGCGCGCACGCCGCGCGCCTTGTGCACGACGCGCAGCAGCGCGTCGCCCGTCTCGGCGCTCACGGTCGCGCTCACCTCGGACGGGTGGTCCGAGAGCACAAAGAACAGCGCCTTCACCAGCACGAGCTCATTCTCGTGGCAGAACGGCGCCGCGAGCGCGTCCACGAGCAGCCGCAGGCCCGTGACGCCGCCCAGCTTGACGCGCCAACTGCTCTTGTCAAAGCACGCGTGCGCGAGCACCTCGCAGAGCGCGTGGAACACGGCGCCGCTCTTGTACGCCGCGGCCGCGGCGTCGTCGCCCGACGAGCAGCTTGTGAGCGCCGCGTCCACGACGGCCTGCAGCACGCGCTTGGCGCCCTCGACGACCTGCACGGTGGCCGAGCTGAGCCCGGCGAGCACGGCCGTGGCAAAGGCCTGGAAGCGCCAGAACGCGCGCGCGTCCGGCTCGACGACGAACGGCGTGCCATAGCTCGCCTGCCGCAGCACCTCGATACGCTTGGCCGTCGCGAGGTGGCGCCCCGGCGAGAGCCCGCGGTTGCCCGGCAGCAGCGACGACGGCTGCAGCGTCGAGAGCGCCGCGAAATTCGGCTCGTGGCGGTCGCACACGTCCGCGACCGCGCGCGTGAGCTGCGCCGCCGCGCGCAGCAGCAGCCGCATCGCCGCATCGCCAAAGTCCACGTCGTCCACCATCTCCAACAGCGTGCGCAGCAGCAGCTGCCGCGTCGGCAGCTCGCTCTCCCACTGCATCGCCGCGCTCGTCGCGCCGCGGCGGCGCCGGGCTCCTCCTCCTTCTCCCGCCGCCGCCGCCGTCGCCGTCGCTCTGGACCCGTTCATCGTGTCGTCGTCGTCGTCGTCCTCCTCCTCCTCGTCCTCTTCGTCTTCGTCCTCCTCGTCGTCGGCCTCGTCGTCGTCGGCGGCGTCCGAGAGCCGCATCGCGACCGTCGCCGCGTGCGCGAGCACGTCGAACGCGTTGCGCTTGTACTCGAGGATCTTCTGCTTGACCTTGGCGCTCGCCTGCGCCTCGAGCTCGAGCGTCTTCTCGTCCTTCTCGAGCAGCAGCGCCACCGCCGCCACCGCCGCCGACGACGACGAGGCGCCACCCACGGCTGCCGCCGCCAGCGACGCGTCCGTCGAGCCGTTCGCCCCCGCGTTGCCCGTATTGCCGCCGCCCGCGTGGTCGTCGTAGTCGTCGGCGTCGCTCAGGCGCGCGTCCGACTTGACGAGGTGCTCCCACTCGTGGGCCGAGCGGCGGTGGTACCGGTGGAGAATGGCCGCGACGCGGCGCACGACCACGTCCATCTCGAGCGCGAAAAGGTCCGCCCCACTACCGCCCGCTCCCCCGAGCCACGCCGCGTCGACCGCGAGCGCGCGGCGCGGCGGCTCGCGGAACGCGAGGTCGAGCGGGTCCATTTGGTACTGCCGGTTGCGGCCGCCGATCTTGCCGAGGATGCGCATGGCGAGCTCACCGTACGGGTACGGCGGTGGCAGCAAGTGTGTGTCGAGCGCCTCGATGATCTCCGTGAGCAGCCGGTCCTGGGACGTCATGATCGGGTACAAAAAGTCCGGGTTGAGGTTGTCGACCCAAAACTCGAGCGTGCGCAGCCCGAGGTACGCGAGCTCGCCGCGCGAGAGGATCGCGCGCACGACCGACTTCATGAGCGACGGCAGGTACTGCAGCAGCGAGCTGAGCCGCGCCGGGATCGTGAGACAGAGCTCGAGCAGCACCTCCTGCAGCGCCGGCTTCTGGACGTGCTTCTGGAGCCGCATGAGCGCCGAGAGGATGCCCGGCAGCAGCGGGAACACTTCCTTGTAAAAGTTTTCGTACTTGCCGCCCGAGATCGACCGGAAGAGCGCGCGCAGCAGCAGTAGATAGTTGTCCGGGTGCTTGGTGAACGTCGCCTCCTTCAGACACGACTCGATGATCGTGCGCAAGTGCGGGAACAGAGCCGACTCGTTCGACTTGAAGAGCGTGACCGAGCCAAAGACGATCTTGAAGAGCCGCAGCACGATCGACGCGCGGTGCTCCTGCCGCACGGCGCGCATGCGCTCAAAGCGCAGCGTCTCCATCTCGAGCACCTTGGCGTCGCGCGTGAGGTCCGGCACGTCGCCCTCGGCCGCGACGCTCAGCTCTTTCATTTGCGCGATCAGAAACTTGAGCAAGATCTCCGCAAACCAGCAGCTCACGTTCGAGTTGGCCAGAAAGTGCTGCGGCACCGTGAGGATCGCGTGGTCCTGGAGGATACACTCGTAGAGCAGCGGCATGTTGGCGATGAAGAGGTCGCGAAAGTCCGGCGCGTCCAGCACCGTGAACGCGCCCGCAAAGTGGTCGAGCATCTGCTTCTCCTCGGCCAGCGTGTTGTCCGACAGCGTGTACAAGATGAAGCATCGCAGTCCGTTCTGCAGCACGCGCGCTACGAGCTTGCGCTCGTCGTCCGTGAGTGGGTACGTGTGCGCGGGCAACCCACCGCCGCCGCTGCCACTGCCACTGCCCCCGCCGCTGCCGCTGCCACTGCCACTGCTGCTGTCGGCGCTGCCGGGGCGAGACGCTGGCACGCCCGAGTCTCCTGGCACAGCCGACGACGCGCCGCTCTCGCTGCCGCCACTCGCGTTCGCCGCGGCGGCGTCCATCGACGTCAGGTCCTTGGCGTGCGGATTGCGGTAGTTGGCCGTGCACCAGATCACGGCGCGCACGCCCAGGATCATCGTGCGCAGCAGCGACTTGACGTCGCGGATGCACGGCTCCTCGTCGGCCGTGAACGTGTCGACGCTGCCGCTCGCGCTGCGCGGCATCGCGTCCAGGAACGGCAGCAGCAGTGCGTCCAGCTTTTTCTCGTGCGGCAGCTTCTCCACGGGCACCTTGGGCAGCAGCGTGGATTGCCGGATCTTGTCCATCGCGCCGCCCTCGAGCAGGTCGCCCGACGCCGGCGCCGGCGACGGCGCGAGCCCTCGCTCCGCGGTGGCGCCGAGCCCGCGGCTGAGCGCGAGCGCGACGGGCAGGCTCTGCAGCGTCGTGCCAAACTTGCTGGCGATGATGAGCAGGATGCGCGAGAGGATGTTGCGCCCCTTCCATCCGTCGGCGTCGTCGTTCTTGGCGCTGATGTCGACGAGATTGAGCAGCAGGCGAATGGATGTGGTCTGGATCGAGATGGGCAGCGTCGCGTCGTGGATGCGCTTGCCGTAAAAGTCGACAATGTGGCTCACTTGCGCGAGCGTGAGCATGTCGCGCACGTGGTGGATCATGTCGGCGAGCGTCGAGTACGCGAGCGGCCGGATCTGGTGGAAGCTGCAGCGCCCGCGGCCGATGAGCACGTCGTCGTCCATGAGCAGCTCGAGCTGCGCGTAAAAGCCGCGGCGGAATTCGGTCGAGATGATGTGGCGCGCCGCCACGAAGATGTCCTTGCGCAGCACGAACGCGTCCTTGGGGCACACGGTGAGCAGCTTGACCGTGTTCTCGCAGATCGCGTCCTGGAACGGGCGCATGAGCGCCGCGCACCCGCGCAGCAGGTACGTCACGAACGACAGCGTCTTGACCTGGCAGTCCAGAAAGTCCACGTACCGCGCCGGGTGGAGCCGCGCCGCCGGCTCGGGCGCGCGCACCGAGAGCAGATTCATCATGAGCGGCACGAGCACGGGCACGTGCGTCTCGATGTACGACGGGTAGCACTGGAAGAGCAGCATGATGATCAACGGCAGCTCCGAGATGGCCTTGAACGACTCCATCGAGCTCCACAGCGGCTCCTCGACGACGACGGCGACGACCGGCGGAGTCGGCGCTGGCGTCGCGGTAGCCGCAGTCGTCGCGACGGTACTGGTGGCCAGAGCCGCAGTACTAGCAACAGCAGCAGTCGTGGTTGCGACTGGCGGCGGCGCAGCGGTCGTCGTGGACGGATCCGTCTTGATCTCTGTACTGACCGTTGCCGCGGGCGTCGGCTCTGCTTCGGTGCCCTCGGGCTTGACCACGACATCTTCGCTCTTGACGGCGACCGCCGTTGTGACCGTTGTGGCGGCCGTCGCTGGTGCTGTGGTGGCCTCCACTGGCGTCACCGTTGGCGCAGTCGCCGCCGGTGCGGGGACGGGGACATCGACATCGACAGCGGCCGGCGCCGCTGCCGCTGTCGATGTCAGCGTCAATGTCGGCGTCGATGTCGGCGTCGCCACTCGCGGGACGACGCCTGGCGCTGCGACCACCGAGGCAGCACCCGCGAGTGGCGGTGTCGTCGCGGCCGCTGCCATCGTGACGGCGACTGGCGTCGGCGCCTCGGCAAACTGCTTGCGCATCGTGACGTGGATGTTCTTGTACATTTGCTGCACGAGATCGAGAAACGCCTGGACCTCGGAGCGCAGGCCCGGGCGGTAGTTGCGGTGGAGATCAAAGACCGTCTTGAGCGCGAGCAGCGCGTTGTCCTCGTTGTCGCGGTAGAGCACCTCCATGAGCAGGTGGAGCAGCTGCGGCACGTATGGGCGCAGCGCGTCGTTCGTGGGCAGGCGATTGAGGATCTGGAGCAGCACCTTGCGGCACCGGTTGGCGTGCGAGGCGCGCTGCTGCGGCGGTAGCTTGGCGTGGAGCAGCGTCTTCCAGACGGGGAAGAGCGCGTCCAGAATGCGCGGCAGCTGCGGCGTGTGGAGCACGTCGGCGCGCCGGTAGAGCTCCACGAGCTCCTTGAGCACGGCGTCGCCGTCGCCCTCGAGCAGCCGCTGGCGCACGACGTCCACGTTCATGAGGGCGCCCGCTTTTTCCGCGCTTTTCCGGTTGTGGGGAGGCTCTGGTGGCGTGGTTTTTGGTGCCGCGAAACAAGGGGGAAGACCAAAAACCACGGGGGAGTTGGCATTTCACCCAATGAGATGCACGGAAAGTGTATATTCTACCAATGAAACACGAGTACAAGGATTCCACCCCGCCACCCTGCGGCAACAATACAGTACTGATGAAGCACACTGGGTGGGGCTCACTCGTAGTGGACGTAGCGTAGCGTGCGGTCGCAGTTGTCGGCAAAGTGGTTGGTCGTCGACGCGTTGAAGCGCGCGGCCGCGTCGATGGCCGAGAACTCGTGCCACGCCTCCAGTGAGCGGTTCGTGCCCGGCGCGTACTTGTCCAACTCGGCGTGCGGCTCGTGGTCCCACAAGGGAGACGACATGGGGAGCCGCAGGATGCGGCGGATGCGGCGGCTCGAGACCTCGATGGCCGCGGTCGTCTGGCCCTTCTCGTGGGGCGCGAGCGGAAGCTCGTACCGGTAGTAGAGGATGTCGGACGTCGGCGCGTAGAAGTCGAAGCCGAGCGTCCAGAAGCGCGTCGCGCGCATGTACTCGTGGCCGACGACAAGCTGCACCAAGTGCGGGTCCGAGCGCACGCGCAGCAGCGAGGAGACGAGTCCAAAGTGGAACCGCTCCGAGTACTGGGCCTGCAGCACGGGCGAGGACGCGAAGCGTGGCGACACGCCGGCCGCGACGCCCTCGTGCTTGGGCAGTGCCTTGGGCTCGGGCGGATTGAACTCGACGACCGGGTCCGCTGCCTTGGAGTGGATGCGCGCCGAGCACTGCAGGAAGAAGATGCCGCCGTTCATGCCCTTGGTCTCGACAGCGGGCGGCGCGACGCTGAGGATCGCGCGGTCGTTGCCGATGCTGTACCACTGGCGCAGCAGCTCGAGGTCCCAGTGCTTGGTGAACTCGACGTTCGAGTCGATCGAGAGGTAGAACTCGTGCTCGAACTGCTTGCGCTCCACCGCTCCCTCGAGTAAGTGGAGTGCGACGCTCGCGCCGAGCGCGCCCGACACGTCGCGGCGCACGACGCGCAGGCGCTTGGCGCGCAGCAGTACCTTGCAGTCGCGCGGGCGCAGGTCGCAGTACACTTGGAGGCACGAGTCGTCGTGGTTCACGACGATCTCTTCGTACACGCGGAAGTGCACGCGCGCGGAGCGGAGTGCGAGGTCGCGCGCGGCGATGATGGACCGCGCGCAGCTCTCGGTGTCGCGGCCGCTCGAGAGCAGCACGACAATCTTCTTCTCGTCGCGGAAGCCGCGCGGCGTCGCCCCGTTCTGCTCGGCACCGCCACCACCATTGTCCATGCCGTGCGCCTGCGCGACATCGTATGCCTCGGCCGACTCGATCACGCCGCCACCAGCGGCGGGCTCGTAGCCGCTACGCGGGGCCGCCGGTTGGACGATCTCGTTGAGCGCGAAGAGCGCGAAGAGCGCGAGCAGCACGAGCGTGAGCACGGCCACGCGGCGCTTTTGCAGCTCGCTGTCGGTCGTCGCCTTGGTCATGGTGATGCCCTTGGCGAGCGGCAGTGCCGCATCACCAGTGGAGGAGGCCGCCGCCATTTCCGTCGAAGGATGAGGAAGAGGTGGAGATGGCGAATGCGAGAAGGAGGAGGAGGTCTGGCTTCGAGCGAGGGCTGAACCCAAAAAGCCAGTGAGTTATGGAGGTAGTATCTAATTACAAGGGAAACACAGTACGACGACCATCCTTCCAGATCTCCAGCCGCGAAAGGCAGAGGCGCATCATTATCATTACCGGTAGTAGTTAGGCGGCGGCAGGAAGAGAGATGTCGCTGTTCACGAAGAAGGATCTCGGGCTGGTGCTGCCGGATGACACACCCGGAGACCCCGTGTCGCTGCGCCACACCAAGAGCAGCGACGCCACGGAACAGTTCCAGGAGCTCAAGCCCAAGGTGGACCCGTCCGCCAAGGTGCGGCGGTACCGCGCCGGCCAGGTGCCCGAGTTCGCCGCGGGCTACGAGGACGACCGCGGCTTCGTGACGGCCAACCAGAAGGTGCGCAGCGCGTTGCAGCCCAAGAAGAGTGGCGCGATCGCAGTGGCGCCAGCGACAGCGTCAGGCCGGCGGCAGAAGGTCGAGGCACAGGTGATCAAGGCGGCGCCGGGCAGCAGCCGCCGACGCGCGCTCTCGGAATCGTCAGACGACGACAAGCAGAGCGAGGGAGACGCCACAAAGAACGCGCTGGACGATTCAAGTTCCGAGGATGACGACGAGGCTGACCGGCAGCGCGCGGCGCTGCGCAGAAAGATGCTGGAGAAGCAGACAACAGGAGCAGCGGCCGCCGCCGACGAGGAGAAGGACGAGGCGCCCGCGCGTCGGCGGCCAGTCGTCGAGGCAAAAGTCGTCAGTGCGGTGAGTTGGGACGCATACGTGACTGTAGATGCTGTAAGGTGACCTAAGTTTGGTTCTGGATGGAAATTGGAGCAGAGCACCGCGAGTGTGGCGCCTGCGAGGGCAGCGCGGGCCGCCACCGCCAAGCGTGAAGCCACCGAATCGTCGTCGAGTGGATCCGGCTCGGAGTACGAGACGGACACGGATTCAGACGAGGGCGAAGTGTTGATGAAGCCGGTCTTTGTACCTAAGAAGGCCCGCGAGACCATCAAGCGGCAGGAAGAACTGGAAGCGGAAGAGCGGAAACGCGAGCAGCGCGAGCTGGAAAAGGTGTGTCGTCCGTAGAACAAAGCGGGTCGGATCGTTATCTGTTCGATCTGACAGTAAGGCTTGTTGCTCAGGCAAATGCGCGGAAGGAGGAGACGCGAAGGCTTGTGGCCGAAGAACTGCAGCGCGAGAAGGAGGCTTCGCTCGCCGGTGACACAACCGACACGGAGATGCCCGACGACACGGATGGGCTGGACCCAGAGCAGGAGTACCGAGACTGGGAGCTGCGGGAAATGCGGCGGATCAAGCGGTGAGAGAGACTCGCGTTGCTGCTGTGTAGGGATTACCGCATGCCCACGCTTGACTATTCTGTTGTTTGCTGTTTGCAGCGACCGCGACCGCCGCGAGCAGCGACGCCTGGAGGCGGAAGAGACGCTGCGTCGACGCAATATGACGGAGGAGGAACGGGAGGCAGAGGATGAGTACGTAGTGGGGGGGACGACCCTTTGGCCATCTGCCGAGGGTTTCTCCGACTGACGCTATTATCCGCATTATCGCAACAGGAAGCTCAAGAAGAATGCGCCCAAGGAGAAGCCCAAGCTCAAGTTTCTGCAAAAGTACTACCACAAGGGCGCGTTCTACATGGACGAGACGAGCGTGCGCGACAAGGACGACGTGCGCCGCCGCGAGGCCGTCGGTGCGACGCTCGAGGACAACTTCAACAAGGAGATGATGCCGCAGGTCATGCAGGTCAAGAACTTCGGCAAGTCGGGACGGTACGTGCCTTGGCCATCCATCCTTCTTGTCGGCCTGTGTGCTCGATTGCTCACGTTCTGCTGATGTTTGTGCTGCAGCACCAAGTATACGCACCTGGCGGCCGAAGACACGTCCCGGAAGGACTCGCTCTGGGTCCGCAACGACGCGTGAGTGTGGACGTGCTTTGGTGGAGTTTGGTTGTTGAACTGTGGACGCTGATGCTGTTGGTGTATGCTGCGGGACAGGATCCGCGACAAATTCAAGAGCCGGCTGAGCGGCACGCGCGACATCAGCGCCCCCACGAAGAAGCGGAAGACCGATCCGTAAGAGGAAAACGCTGCTGACCTGACCGCGCGACTGATGGAAATGGGCATTCAACATGACATGCAAAGTGTCCGGTGGTTAGCAAAAAAAATGGTGGGAAACGTATATTGTTCGAATGGGATGGACATGCAAAGCGCACGCCTTCCACGCGGGGGGAGCCGCGGCGCAGTCGTCGCTCGAGCAGTGCGTTTACGTGCTCATGTAGGTCGAGATGTCGATCTGGTCCGGCAGCTCCGGGATGTTGACCTCGAAACGCGACTGCACCTTGGCGAGCATCTCCTTGTCCTCATCCGACGAGATGAAGCTGATCGCGAGACCCTTGGTACCGAAACGGCCGGCACGGCCGACGCGGTGCAGGTACTGGTCGCTGTCGTTCGGGAAGTCGTAGTTGATGACAATGTTGACACGCTCGATGTCCATGCCACGGCCGAAGAGATCCGTCGTCACGAGGATACGCTTCTGGAAGTCCTTGAAGCTCTTGTAGCGCTTGATGCGCTCCTCCTGGGTCAGGTCCGACGTGATGCAGATCGACGGGAAGTTGCACTCGTTGAGCAGGCGGTTGAGCTCACGCGCGCGGTTCTTCTTCGACACGAAGATCACGACCTGGTTGAACTCGAGCGCGTCGAGCAGGTCGTTGAGCTTGCGGTTCTTCTCCGACTCCTGGAGGTTGATGAAGTACTGCTGGAGACCGTGGAGCGTGAGCTTGGTCTCGTCGTCGACGTAGATCTCAAGCGGCTGCATTGGAGTAAAACAACCGTGAGTCACTGCGCAGGTTGCCAATTCACCACTCCAGTAAAACGTACATCCTGGCAGAACTTGCGGCAGACCGGGCGGATCTCCTTGCTGAGCGTCGCCGAGAACATCATGACCTGCTTGTCGTGCGGTGTGGCGCGGAAAATCTCCTGGACATCACGACGCATGTCTGGACGGAAAAAGAGAGACGACTGTGAGCCAACGGCGAGCGATGTGGCATCACACGACAGAGAGCAGTGTACCGATCGCCTCGAGGATCTTGTCACACTCGTCCATGACGAAGTGCTTAACCTTGTCGAGCTTCAGGCTCTTCTCGCGAAGCAGGCCGAGCACGCGGCCCGGAGTGCCCACGAGGATGTGCGGCGAGTTGTTCTTCAGCGTCTCGCGGTTCTGAGCGATGGGCACACCACCGTAGAACACGGCCGTCTTCACATCCAGCAAGTACTTGCTGAAACGCTCGTACTCGTGGGCGATCTGGAAGGCGAGTTCACGCGTGTGGCAAAGAACCAAGACGCCAATCTGGTCGGCCACTGGCTCGATCTAGGGGACGCAAGGTCATGAGCAACGCGTGTTTGTGACGGCTGCAACAGCAAGCGGCAAGGACGCGTACCTGGTGGAGCGTCGCCAGCACGAAGACGGCCGTCTTACCCATACCCGACTTGGCCTGGCAAATGATGTCCATACCGAGCACGGCCTGCGGGATACACTCGTGCTGGACTGGAGGTTGGGGACAACACAGCGTCCAACGTGAGCGACCCATGACTCTTCCGAGGTGGACTCCGGGAAGAAACAGAACTCACCTTCCGACGGGTGCTCGAACCCACAATCCACGACGGCGCGGAGGCACTCCGGCTTCAGGATAAAGTCGCGGAAACCCGAGCTGTGGATGCCCACATAGTGGCCCCTGATGGTTGATGGCGCGGTGAGACGATGCGGATGACGGACGAGTGACGACGGATTCCCCAGAACAGATACAGAAGAAGAAGTTAACATGGGCGCACCAGGAAGATGCGGTCGCGGTGGGTCATGGTGTCGAGGCCGGAAACGACAGCGACATGAAGCGGCTCGGGGCAACGGGCGTTGGCTTGTACTCCACCCACATGCACGCCCAGCGGCCCGTCGGCCTCGCCGGACATGCAGAGAGGGGGTCGCCACCCAACCCAATTACACAGACGGACGCCGCGCACGGGAGCGATCCTGCCACCCGTGGCTCTCACGGCCCCGTGCGTGTCGTACCGTCGGCTCCTCTCGCACTCGCTCCCTCCAAGTCGAGTGGTCCTCCTCTTTTTGTGTGTGTGAGCGGCCATTCTCCCCCCAACTGGAAGACGGATAGACAGACGCTCGCAGGCCGCCTTCTTCCGCAGAGGAAGGATCCCCCTTCCTCCTCCTCCTCCTCCTCCTCCTCAGTGGCTCACCCCCGTTTCGTTTTCGCGACGTGCGTTTCGTTTCGCCGCCTCGACCGACCGCCGCGCAATATGGATGATGGATGGATGGAAACAGTGCTTACTTCTTCGTGTCCTTGCCCTCGGCGCTCTTGGCGACGTCGTTGGTCGTCTCCTCCTCCTCCTCGTAGTCCACGAGCTCTTCATCAAACTCCTTGTTCTCTTCGGCCGTCATCTTTGTCTTGGCGCT
>JAADVV010000230.1:0-21117 GCA_023335905.1 Pythium pyrilobum | reverse complement strand
CCCCCCCCCCCCCCCCCCCCTGTGTGTGCACGCAGTGACCTGACGGTCCCGCTGAACGATGCGCCGCGTTCCAGCATGGAAGGCCCGCTGCCGCCGCCCATGGCACTGTCGCGCCGCGCGAGCGTCCAGAGTCCGCACGTGCGGTCGCGCCGGTTCTCCATCGGCAGCGACGACCAAGGCGAGAAGGTGTCCAAGATGAAGATCGACATGGACGAAGGCAACAAGAAGGGCGCTTTTAACCGCGACTACGTGAACCGTACGTCATCATCTCTCCGTGGACGTCCTCCCCCCGTTTGCATTGCTGGCCTCCTAACATGTATTCTCCCATTCGGTGTGCAGCCGATTTCAAGTACAATGCCGAGATGGCGCTGCGCGTGGCATTTGGTGTGGTCATCGCATCGTTCATCCAGACGAAAGACCCGGGGTATGACCCGAGCGTGAAGGGCGACAAGCACTGGCTCTTCTTTCCACACTGGTACTATCTGGGGGGTTTGAGCTATTGCGCCGTCGCCGTGATCTTCTCGGCGCAGAAGAATGTTGGCGCCACGACGCGCGAGGTGTGCCAGGCGTTTTACGGCGTCGGCATGGCGCTCGTGTACAACATCATCCTCTTCGCGATCATCAACCTCCGCATGCAGGACCCGAACGACCCTAAGGACACCACGGGGTATGTTGAGATCACCAAGAACTTTGGCACAAGCTCGTACTACGTGAACACGCACAACTTCTTCGTCGTGCTGCCGTGGATCATGGTGTTCACGGTCGTGATTCTGGTACTGCCCATGGAGACCAACACCAAGAAATTCGCGCTCGGCAACAACCTCTACTTCTGTACGTGCTGGTTCTGAAGCGTTAGTCGATGCGACTAGACCAACTAATGGTCGTTGCATTGTAGCGTTGACGATCCTGAATCCGATGAACCCACAGGGTGGCGGTCTCAAACAGAGAGGAGACGATCTCTTTAGCACGGGAAACGTGCTCAAGAACCTTGAGCTCTATTTCCTGGTCGGTTTCGTTGGCACGCTGATCTCGTTCGTCGTGATGTTCATCCCGTACCCCGTCTTGTACGTACCTCTGACTCGTCCGGCGATGCGAACCGATGGACTCACTATACCTATCTGTCTGCAGTGCCATTACCCGCCTACGAGAGGAGACCCGCCAGGCGTCGGAGGACATTCTCGAGCTGCTCAACATCATTATTGACTCGTACTGCTTCAAGAACAAGAATTTGGACCACATGAACTTCCTGCGCATCAAGCTCAAGCGCAAGTTTGACAATGTGCTCGAGCGTCACCGCCGCATGAACGCCCTCGTTGAGGACGTGTGGTGGGAGCAGCTATTCGGTTTCCACGTCCTGCTCAAGTTCAACCGTCCGATGATGAAGAACTACGTTCGTCTCGTGGGTTCGCTCATCTCAGACGTGCGCACCCTCAACAACGCCATGCAGCTGGAGAAGTACGAGGCGCTCCACTTCCAGTACATGAAGACGCTCCAGCGCGAGATCTACCTGATCCAGCTTCGTTCGGGCGATCTACTGAACGAGATTTCGCTTAACGTTCACGACTGCGTCGAACACCTCGACCTGCAATCGATTTCGCCGCTGGAGTCGCAGATGGAGCGCACGCTGCATCGGTACCGTGCGACGCAGAATCGCATTCTTCGCACGCAGAAGGTCTCTCTCAAGGATGTGGAGGGCAACGTGCCGCTCAACCTCTTCCTCTTCTCGCTGAACTCGATGTGCAGCACGCTCATCGACTTCCAGAAGCAGCACAACGAGAAGGAGTACGACACAGGCAAGCGCGCGGGTACGTTCATCGTGAATACTGTGAAGGCGTTCTTCAATCCAGCCAAGTACACTCGTCTGCAAGTTGTATCGGCGATGAAAGCATCGCTTGCAATTTTCGCTGGTGTGATGCTCGCGGTGTACGTGTACGGATTCAGCCACACGACGCCAAACGCTGTCGCCTTCGTCATGGGCAGCCACATCGGTGGTTCTTTCAGTGTGACCATGAACCGAGTCGGCGGTGTGGTTGCGGGCAGTGTCATACCTTCGGTGTTCCAGTTCTTCATCGCTCAAGTGTGCAACCCCTCGTCGTTGGGCGTCGCCCTCAGCGACATTTTCCTGTTCTTCTGGGTTGCTGCGTCGATGTACGTTCGATTCAGTGGCGGCTTCGCGTCGTACGCTGGACTGGTGTCCGCATTCATTGCTGCTGGTGTGATGCTCAAGCAAACCGATACCTGTGGCGCCACGGGAACGGCGGCCTCTCTCGCCGTGTCGTCGTATTCGAGTATGGCGCAGACGTCAGTCGGTATCTTGCTGTTCATTATTGTCGAGATGGCTCTGTGTCCGGAAAGCGCGTCCAAACTTCTGCGCCAGAACATCGTGCAGTCGCTTGAAGAACTTCAGACGGCATTCACGATTCTGTTCGGCCACCATCTGGAGAGTCACGGCGAATTGGACGAAGAGACGATGGAGAAGGTCCGGAAAATCTTGCAAGTCACGGTTCCTGCGCTTCTCGCCGAGCAAACCAAGTTGTTGACCGAGGCCAACAGCGAGCCCATGCTCTGGAAGCCGCCATTTTCGTACACGAAATACGAGGCCGTGCTGGAGAGTTGCTTCCGCCTACTCAACAACAACAACATCCTTTTCAAACTGGTGCGCTGGTACAGTTACCGCATCAAGAACAACAAGGTCGATACGACGAATGCCGTGGACATTCGCAGCGCGCAGGCGGCATCCGGCCGCTCGCTACTCGACGAAGAGAGCACGCACCGTCGTTGGGTCGCCGCCAGCAACAAGTTCCAGAACTCGGTGGACGAGACGTTCGACACTCTCCAGTTGCTGTTCGGCGAAGGCTTCATCTACGCCGACCAGGAGCAGACAGCGCTGTTCATGCAGATGAAGGAGGCCTTCCGTATCGCAGACAAGGACGGTAGTGGCGAGATCGATGCAGACGAAGTAGCGATCATGCTGGAGGCGATCTTTGCTCAAGTTGGTGGTATGAACGAGATCGAGATCCACGAATACGTGGAGCGCTTCATGGAGATCGTCGACCACGATAAGAGCGGCATGGTCTCCTTCGAAGAGTTCACCAAGGCGCTCGACGACGGTCTGAAGCTCGAGGTGGAGGTCTACACTCGCCGGAAGGTGAAGGCCCCGTTGATCACACAGGCCACTCGTCCAAGTGCCCTGTCAGCGATCTCTGAAGAGCGCGGTACGGATAGCCGCTCCAGCATGTCCAAGTCGCAGGGTCCGACTCAGACTCCGAATCACCCACGCACGGCAAGTGGTGCGGCGGCCGCGACGCCCAAGGAGCCGCGCACGATGAGTGGCGCCGCTTCGACGCCAAAGCAAGGCGGCGTGCTGCCGCCCATCACACCCAAGCGCCAGCCGATCAACAAACGCGTGTCCAGCTTGTACGCGCCTGGATCTCCCATGATGCGCCGCCAGCACGATGTGTTGAACGTGTCCGACTTCAGTCTCGGCGACATCGCCGGGCAGATGAAGTCGGCGTACGTCGAGTGGCTCATGGAGAATAACCGCTTCGAAAAGGTCTCAATGGAAGAGCTGCTCCTTCTCAACTGTCTCGTCAGCGGCGCGGAAGGCATCGCGCGCCAGTTGACTGCCATCGAAGAAATCGTGGTCTCGCACTAAACCTGTCGACGCCCGCACTCAATTACGCAAATATTCTCTATAGCTCAACAAAGGAGTTCAGACGATACGCCTAGTCGAGTTGCAATCCAGCAATTGTCTTTAATATACTACGTAGTATTCGTTTTCCGGTATGAGCCATCACCACATTGTGTTCGAGCGTCGTCGCACAGTTCAGAACGAATAACGAGACTACCAGTGCCGATCCGTCTCGCGTCTGCGTCGTGCTCGTCGACGTCGACAAAGTGCCAGTTGAGCACGCCGTGCGCGTCCGTGAGTTTATAGTACGAGAGGAACAGCTCCTCAAAAGCTACGGTCTCGCCGGTCATCAAGCTGGTTTACCGTGTATCCCACACGGCGTACCGAACGTGCTGCAGCGGCACCTCCACGATGCGGTCGCCTGCACCCCGATGAGATCAGGAGCTTGACGTCGCACGTCCTCTTTCGCACTCCATTGCCAGCGCGAGCCTGAGCTGTGCGTTCGTCTCTTCCGTGTGGGGCTGCCTTCTCGTCTCGGTAACCGCGTCCGCCTCATTCTTCTCGCACTAACCACCTGTCAGTCGAGTGTAACCACGCAGCAAAGGCTGTCGAGCAGCTCGCCTTGCGGTTGATCCGGCGGTGCTTGGCGTCGATCGCGTCTTGCTCCCGGCAGCACGCGTCTCGGTCGGCCTCGATGGTTCCTGCTGACGCGGACTCGCGAGGGACTGCGAAGAGGAGGTCGAGCGAACAGAGTCAAATTGGAGAATGAGCACCTGGGTGAGCATGTGTGCTACCCTAGGCAAGTCTACAGAGACAACGGAACGTCGAACCTGCAAACATATACAGTGTACAGGAATACAGTACGCGTCAGTAGGAGGCGACCTGGCTGCGAATCGAGATTCGTGTTTGAGAATGTGGGTGCGCCTGTTTTATGTGCAATGTGCAACCAGCCAAGTTCCGATCTGTTTGACACGCTGATTGGCCAATCTAAGTGTACCGGTATTAATACCAGTTACGTGATCCAGTTGATCACGTCCTGGCTATGTGCGAACGCCCACGAACCGATGCCTTCATCCAACGTCAACCGGGTTCTCCATAGCTGCAAGGTGCAGCCTGCAACCGAGACTGTGAGGTCCTGACGCGTCGTACCAACGTCTCAGTGCATCCAAAAACAGCGTGCGCGAGTGAAAAGATAGCATAACCCATAGCCCTCCGGTAGCTGGTGATCTCGCGCGAACTGACCTGCCAAACCATCACATATCATGCTGTCGTCGCTGGCCCAAGGACACGTGATGTCTATTATCAAGCGCTCTTGTCGCTTGCAAGCAGCACAGCATTTAATCTATACCAGTACACTGCCAATTTGGCAACTTCAACCTGGACAATTTAGGCGCTGTCACGTTCTTAACAATCCAGAAACTGGAAACTGGAAATATGTTCAAGAAAATTGTTTCAGGAGACTAACCCCCCTCGATTTCAACACCTATCAGAATCCATCAACGGCAACGCGCAACAAGTGGATGAATATGACAACCGGACGTGAGATTGGTGGCGCTGCCTCGGGCGCTACAGACATCTTCACGAATGATGCGATGGCTCGCTGTATGCATGAAGGACCAGGAAAGATAGTGGTATCATTTCCGGAGGATGGTGTGGCGTTTTCATCGCGTTTTGACGGCGGCAGTTTGGCCCATGTGGAGCGCGTGAGAAGCAACGAGTTCCTCGTGACGATCCCGGAGGACGCCTCGGAAAGCGGTGTGTCGACGGGCTACACGACGTGGTTCTACTTTGAAGCGGTGGTGGTGGACAGCGAGACGGCTGTGCGCGACCGCCCCGAGGCGGCGAAGACCGAAAGCAAGCGAGGGGCGAGTGCCGAGAAGATGGGCGGCACGCGAGAACTGACGATTGTGCTGGCGAATATGAACAACCAGCGTGGGCTTTTCGCGAACGGGTACACAGTAATGTACAGCGCGATGGATGCGAGCCGCGGAGAGAGAAAGGACGACGTGGAGCTGTTTTTCGAGAACGAACGCAAGTGGATGCGCGTGCCGACGCCCATTAGTGTGGAGAAGTACACGCACACAGTGGCCAAGACGGCGATAAAAATCGCCGGTGGGAACAACACCGGAGGAGATGAGCAAGAAGACGAAGCCGGTGGAGGGGGCGTCAAAGTGACAGCGCAGGCCGAGAAGACGGAGACCAAGATGCGGCTCACGTTCACGCACCACGTCCAGTTCGCGCACGAGCGAGTCCGCTTCGCGTTCTGCTACCCGTATACGTACACCAAGGTGCAGCGCCAGCTCACCAGCATGGATGCCAAGCTGACCGCCAGTGGCCCAGCGAGCGATATCTATTACCATCGAGACGTGCTCACCCATTCGCTGGGCGGCATCCCCATTGAGCTGGTGACGGTCTCGTCCACGGACTCGATGCTGGAGACGCCGGAGCCTAGTCTCCCGTCGCTGTACCCTGCGGAAGGCGGCCGGGCTTCTGCGTTCGATTTGCGGAAGAAAAGGACGGTATTTATCACGGCGCGAGTGCACCCGGGCGAGACGCCGGCGAATTTCATGCTGGACGGGATGCTACGTCTCCTGTCGCATCCGACGGACGAAAATGCGATCGCGCTGAGACGCCAGTTTGTGTTCAAGATCGTTCCTGTGTTGAATCCTGATGGTGTGTGCCAAGGTTACTATCGTACCGACTCGCGCGGCGTCAACTTGAATCGTGTGTACGAATCGCCGCAATTGAGCGAGGAGCCTGCGATCTTCGCTGTGCGTGAACTGCTCTTGCGAACGGTCGAGCGTTATGGGCATGAAAAGGCGAAGGAAAGTGTCGTCTACCTCGACCTGCATGCCCATTCGAACCATCGTGGGTGCTTCGTGTACGGGAACAGTTTGCTCCCCATTGGATGTGTCCACGGCCGAGACAAGGGACTCAGCAGGCAGATCCAAACACAACTCTTCGCCAAGCTCGCGAGTCTGCACAGTCCGTTCTTTGATTACGGCGCTTGTTCATTTGCGGCCGAGAACATGACCCGGCGAGACGCGCGTGACAACAACAATGCCACAACCTCGAGAGAGGGCAGCAGCCGAGTCGCGTTGTTCCGGGCGACGGATCTCACGTACGTCTACACGATCGAATGCAATTACAACGAAGGTCGTCGGCGACTCGAAGGCTCGATGAAGCAGTCAACAAGACCAAAGAGCGAGCCTCCGCAGTGTAGTGACCGGATCTCCCGACACGCTGCACCCCTTGGTGGACGCATGTTTATCAAGTATTCGCCCGCCGAGTGGATTGACGTTGGTATCGGCTGCCTCGTCACTCTGCTCGATCTGTTCCAGCTCTCCCCAGGTCGTCGACCCATGGGGTCGCAGGTGGTTGCCGACTCACCTTACCGAACACTCGACGCGGTGAAGAAGAGTATTCAATCCGACCTCAAGGCAGCCGACCTTCTCGCCAAGGAGACGGCAGTAACGCAACCAAGAAAGGGCAAGTCACAAAGTGCTACGAAGATGAACGCTCTGAAGACGACGGCTTCACAATTGGAACCTGCATCACGCACGAGTAAGTCGGCCTCCTCTCGATCTATTGTGAGCAAGTATTGATCGTTCGTTCGTTATTCAAGTGAGCCCATGAAAGTCGAACGCGGCTTTGACAGTTTTCCACTCGCCACTTCCAGCCTCGCATGCAAGTGTTGACGCCTCGACTTGGTCCACAAGCGCTTTATTCCCGCTCGCGAAGACGCCGACCGTACCTGCAAATCGAGGGAAGGAACGCCCTACAGTGCGCAAGAACTTGTCGATGTCCGGTCGCAATGACAAAATCACGAGCCGCTCAATGACGTCTGGCCCGACCTCCGTGGGATCGACGGCCGTGTCTCGGAAAAAGGTGCCGCACTCAAGCTGCTGTTGGTTCTCTTCATCAGGTTCACCTGCCATTTTAGTCATCGATCGAAGCTTCTTCAGGCCGCGTCGCGGCGTGGCCCCGTCGGTGCGCTGCACGAGATTGGCTGGCGGATGCTGCCACTGATCCTCCCGCTTGCTCCGACGCTCAAACAATTCACCGAGAAACGCCAGTAGACATGCACCAACCAAGCTCGCCGAGAGAACGAGTAGCGCATTTCCGGCCAGGCGTACTGGTTGAAACACACCCTTGACTTCCGATCGAAGAGCCCACCACTCGACGACGATACTGAGAGTCACAGCGACACCGCAGATGATCCACAACGCAAGTATCTTCGTGAGTCGACTACGCATTGCGCGATGGAGTGGCCGTGATCGCCAGCAGCAAATCGCACTGCGATTCTGAGGGCGTGGCGACTCGGGGCGACAGCACAATCTGCCCTGACGCAGCTGGGCAGGAAGCTGACCCGTCGCACCTTTCACTTCCGTCTGGCTGATATTACCTGATCCAAAGCCGGCGGACGGGAGACGCTGGTACTTGAGATCATCATGCGTCGGCATAGCAGTCAGGAAGAAGCGGAGTCTGAAATAATTCTCGTGCGGGTCGAGCGTTTTGATGCGGAAGAAGAGATCCTCAAACTCCTTGAAGAGACACACGTCTCGGCAAGTCCACAGCAGCCACACCGTGCGGCCTTCTGCCCCCACGCGTTCCTCTGCAGCGATACCATCGATCGCGTCCATATCTCCCAACAACTCGCGGTTGACCTTCCGATCAAGCCTTGCACTGGCGGCAAGCCAGGCGCTGTGGTAGAGCTGCTCGAGTATACTCAGCACTCGGAAGATACCGGTTTCACCAGCGATGAGCACAAGACACCGATACTTCTCGTAGAAGATGGGATGGGACGGTCCGTAGTATCCGTCCACATGGACGACGGGAGGCTTCTTCGCCGCGTACGCGACTTTAGCGACGTCGTGGACTCCACCAGCCCAGGCTGAACGCGCAGTACGGGTGTCCAGGTCGAGAGCTGCGTCGACGTACACGGTCACAATCCCGGGCTGTCGAGACGGAGAGCTCGCTAGCGTACAACATCTCCACTGCAACCACGAGACGCTCGGGATGTTGATGTATACGCGTTGGCCAGCAATGAAATCATCGCTGTGGTTTGTTGGGTCGTTGATCGTTCGCCGAAGCACGAGTCGAGTGATCCCATTCGGCAGCGGCGCCATATCAAGAAGTTCCACGGGGGAACGAGTGTGTGCCCACACAGCAGCTCGCTGGATGAGCAGTAGCGCGAGTGGTGGGAGGAACCACGCCATCGCGAGTGGGTAGTGCACAAACAAAGCGAGCAGACCAAGCGACGCACACAGCGACGTGGTCATCGCTACGACGAAGTGAGGTACATGGCGGCTGAGCAGTCGGACGACACTGACGGAGATCATGGCGGCAAGTGCAAACACTCCAAACACGTTGCGTCCAGCCATAGGGTCGCGTGATAGCTCGCTCCAGCCGGATAAGAGTTGCGCCGAGAATTGGCCCGCGAGATACAAATGGATGCCCATGCACACGGCGTGCAAGATCGAGGCGAGAACGACGCCGCCTCCGAGCCACTTGCGATACTTGGACGATACACCGGGATCACATATACCAAAGAAGGAGAGATACACAGTCCACGGCGACGGCTTCGGCACGACCAAGAGGAGCCACACCGAGTTGAAGATCGCCGTGAACGCAAACGCTCGACTCACGTCCCGCCAGATCTTGTCGTTGGGCGAAGCCGAAGTACGGGCTCGCAGCAATACTTCGATGAAGATGAAGGTGTTCGAAACGACGAGCAGCACCAAAAACGCGATTTCGCCATGCGTGACGGCGAAGTAGAGCGGCTCCCACGCGGTGAATACAACCGGTTTGCGCCGCAGCGCTGCGGGCACGTGCAGTAGCTGACGAAGAGGTCGGTCCGATGAGAACATGAACCACAGTGAACTAGCGAGAAGCGTTGGGATGGTGCCGACAGAAAGCAAGTACACGAAGGCGACAGCGTCCCGCTTGGCGCCGACATTGTCCTGGAAGCCCGGCGACGAGAAACTCGTGTAATAAGCGCGGAACAGTGACACCTGGATACTGCGATTGTACCACGGCGTGAAGAACACGAGCAAGCCTCCGGCGTGGAAGATGAGGCAGAAGACGATCAAGCTCGCGACGACCACGTAGAACAAGCGCTGCCTCAAGGGCGATGCATCCACTGGATGGTACGATGTCGACGAGTCGATGGAAGAAAGCACACCATCGTCCCCGAGGATCGCGAAGCTCGTGTCGGGCGTCGCGTGGAACGGCCTCTCACGGCCGACGAGGATCCCGCCGCCCTCGCTGAAGGCGAAGCTGCTCATCAGCTCAGGCGGCAACTTTTGTGGCTGCGACGCCATCGACGAGTAGTCGTCGAATTCCCACGGAGACGCCACGGTCTCACTGCAGAGACTGTCCTTGTGCATCCGAAAGTGGCGGATCGGTTCGTCATTGTCCTCTTCCTCGTCGTCGCCATCGCTGTTTCCATCTCTGGGCATGGGTTTGAGCGGGACGCCGCTCACGTCGAAGAAGTTGCTGCCATGGCCGCTCTTGAGATCGTTAAGGTTGAGCATCGCGACGCGCGTCCACAGCTGGTACGAGCCACCACGGAGAATCGGGAAATGGTGGGACCCGTGTGTCCTCTCAAGTGGATGCGATCGCGCCGAGGATGTGTGTGTGGTGGTAATGGAAGAAATTCCGCGCAGCGTACGGTGAGGTACGTCAATCGCTTGTCACGCGCTCGCTCTTTCTACTTTGATTCCTTCCAGGCCTTACGGCAACGGCGTTCTCAGCAAGAAGAGGAGAGACTACGGGCCCTTCCATGAGCGTTCCTGTCGAGTTCCACGTCGCTTCGCCCGCCAAGATGGCCACGGAAGCTTCGGGAAACAAAAATCGATTCAGCAGGTGACGGGCCCGCACGTCCCCATTGCGTTCACCGCCGCACAGGGCAAGTCGTTTCGTGTGGCACGAAACTCAGTGTCGTGCCGACTACACCTCGCACCAACGTTTCATTCTGTCCAATGAGAGTGTTGATAGATACATTTATCTCCAATCGCGGACACGTCCGATGTACCCATATCTTGACGAAGCGAGTGTCTCTTGGCGTGGATCTTGACGCGACTCCTGTCTCCCGCTTGCGGCCTTTCCACCGCTAGCTGCACTGCTCGCACGACGCCGCCGTGCCACACACGACGTGGAGCACGATGTCCCCACTGCGGCGGGAACTCGTCCACCATTGGGAACCGCGCGTCGTGCCACGGGTTCTTGAAGGTGCCGTCCCGGATGCCGCCACACTTGCCCGATAGGTCGACGGCCTCGCACGACGCGAAGTTGGTCTTGGGGCCCGCGAGTGTGCGCGACTAGTCCTTGACCTTGGGGGTCCACGCGGGCTTGTCACGAAACTCGGACGCCGGGCCGCAGATCGTGTACGGTGGTTGCCCGTCTTCTCCTTGGCACAAACTTGTTGGGGCCGTACGGGGCGTTCGCCTGTCACTTGGTATGGACGTGCCCGCGCAGATGCTGTCGAGCGCCGCTGCCGTACAGTCGACAAAGATCGTTCTGTCAGTGTCCTCGTAGTCGCCGTTGGAGGCGAACGCGATCCGCTGGGCCTCTGTCAGCGGAGCGGCGAGGGCTGCAGTGGTGGCGACGCCAACAATTGCGGGGACGAGCATCGTTTGGTTGTCTGCTTGAGCTGAGTGAGTCGATTTGGTGGGGGGGCGAAAAGCAACGCCCGGAATGATAGAGGGGAGGCAAAAGGCTGCACTATTGGTGTCAGCAGAAATCGTCTGCGGCTCCGCAGCGGCAACGAGTTCAAGTGCTCTCTACCGTCGCCATTCAAGAGGGGCTGCGGGGATTCGCCACCCTGTGCGGCACAGGACCTGTGACAGGCTGTGCCTGCAGCATCATGCATGTACTGTGGGACGGATCCACGCTGGCAGTGCCGCATTGGAGAGCTGTTCTATTAGTATAGTATATTAATAGTGGACCTCATCGTGGTCGAACGTGGTGTTGATTTGATGACATCATCGGGCTGATGCAAATCAGATATCTGGTCCGAATCAGACAAAGAACTTGTTCTCATTGGCTGCAGAAGGATCCAGTCATCTGAGTTGACCTCATTCTTGCATGTCAAACGTGACGACGGGATCCGATAATCCCCCCGACGAGCTCAAATCCGCTTTCTGCCTTTGTCTCCCCCTCCCCGCACGATACTGTAGGAGCAAGCAGCACCATGGAGGACCGCCCAGCAGGCAAGCAGCGCGCGTGGCCGCAGTGCCTGGCCGCCGGCGTCGCGACGCTCGCCGTGTGTCTCTCGCTCGGCCTCCCGCTGCGCTCGACGCTCGGGTGGACGCTGCTCGCGGCCTACCTGCCGTCCTACCTCGACGGCTCCGAGCACACGGGCGAGCGGTACTGGCCGTGGTTCGCCGACCTGAACCGCCGCTACCTCATGAGCTCCGTGGCGGCGACGCTCGTGAGCGAGGACAAGCTCGATCCGACCAAGCAGTACATCTTCGCATCGCACCCGCACGGCATTCTCTCGGCCCACCACGGCGTAATCATGGCCGGGTCGTCCAAGCCATGTACGTGTGCTCACCACAACGCGCAGGGTCCGTTGGCCACCCACTGACGTGGCTTTTGGGGGCAGCGTTCCACGACCTCTCGCCCATACACACGCGTAACGACCTCGGTGCGACGGTCATCTTCCGCCTGCCGCTTTACCGCGAGTGGTGCATCTGGCTGGGCTGCGTCGACGCGAGCCGTCCGACCGCCGAGAAGGTACAGTTGCGATCGCGGCACTGAGTAGCGGTGGGGTTTCCTTTTTGTGCGTCGAGCGCGATCGCTGAGAGACGTACGTGGACTTGTCTTGGTCGTGTAGGTCCTGAAGAAGGGAAAGAGCCTGGTCATCCTGATCGGCGGCATCGCCGAGCAGATGATTGCGCAGCGCGGCGAGCACGTCGTCTTCGCCAAGAGCCGCAAGGGCCACGTGCGCCTCTCGCTCAAGTACGGCGTGCCCATCGTGCCGTCGTACACCTTCGGCGAGAACGATCTGTACACGCACTCCCCGTACGTCTGACTGACCGATCGTGTTCTGTGATGGTCCTTCATCCTTCGAGATCTAACACTCGAATCGTTGCTGTGTCTGGTAGAATCCTGCTCTCGTTCCGCCAGTGGTTCGCCAAGAAGTTCTCGGCGGCACTGCTGATCGCGTACGGCAAGAGCAAGTGGTTCCCGATCGCGTTCCACGAGGGCGTCGTGCTCAACCAGGTGCTGGGCAAGCCCATTGCGGTCACGAAGACCGAGAACCCGACGCCCGAGGAGATCGACAAGGTGCACCAGCAGTACATCGACGAGCTCGTACGCGTGTTCAACAAGTACAAGCGCCAGTACGGATACGGCGACAAGGAGCTCAAGGTCTTGTAAGGCGAGGGGCGGTGTCGACGAGTCGGTTCCGGTTGTTCCTCTCAATACAGACTCGAACGCGCCTCATTCTCAACCACATGATGCGACGACTAGCCTGGCGTGGATGCCAAGAAGAGAAAGGTGCTGACGGTCAAGTTGTCGAGCCTGGTTCTCGCTGGTTGGGTATGCCTGCCGGACGATTGCCGATACACAGTGCCTCCAACAATTCCACGACGCTTTCACAGGACCTTAGCAGGCGAGTGAGATTTTTTTATGTGTGTACTATCCGCAATTGCTTAAAGCAGAGATCGCCTCGCCAGGATGGACGCTGGGTCACGAGCGCGTCACGCAGCTGCGCCATTCGGTCCACAGGCAGCGCCGTGACGCGCAGACCGTGGATCGCGAAGTGGAGACGGTCGGGGACTCGTTCGGTCGGAAGCGCGAGGCCGCGAGCCTCAAGAGCAGAGAGCCACCACGGAGGCAAAACGTCCCAGCGATGAGGGGAAGCCTCCGCTAGTTAATAGCAGTAGGAGGTGGCTATCGCGAGGAAGCAACATCGGGATTGGACCGTTGTTTCCACAACTTGAACCACCCCGACTTGTCCGTGTGGCTGGGCGCCGGCTCCGTTGGCGTGGCGCACACGAAGATCGGGCCTTTGCTGCCGTCGTGACAGCACACGCACAGACAAGAAGAACTCAGCACAGGGAGTACTGTATTGTGGTTCAGGGGGCGACCGGCTGCAAAGAAGCACGGATCGCGCACACGCCCTAACGTTAGTCGTGCTTCTTCTTGTGGACGCGAATCTTGACCAAGAGCTTGGAAGCGCGTTCCTCACCATCGTCTCCGTCGTCTCCGTCGTCCTCATCCTGGTCAGGGTCGCTTTCCTGGCCCGGTTGTTTGACCACGACGGCCTTGGCGTCCACCGCCTTGGCCTGGTGGCGGAGATTCGTCGCCTCCGACTGGTAGCCGACGGCGCACGCCACGCGCGGCGTCGCGGCGCCGCACACGGCGTGGAGCACAATGTTCCACGTCGGCTTGTGGTCGCCCCAGCGCGGGTACACCGAGTCGACCCACTGCGCCTTGACAAGGCCCTTCTTGTTGGGCTTGAGCCCGCCGAACTTGCCCGAGAGGTCGCCGGCCTCGCAGAACGTGGCGTCCTGCGCGTACCGCGCGGGCGTGCACGCGTAGTCCGTGATCTTGGGCTTGCACGCGGGCGAGTCGGCGTACTCGGAGGCCGGGCCACAGGCCGTCCACGGGTCGTAGTGGTTGCCCGTGATGGCCTTGGCGCAGCCCGCAAAGCTCGCCGAGCCGCTCGCGGCGTTCGTCGGCTGGTTCCACAGCGTGTGGATGTGCCACTTGTACTCGGTGACCTTGCCCGTGCAGTTGCCGTCGGCCTTGGCAAGCGCCGCGAGGTCGACGCGCTTGAAGTTGAGGTCGGTCTTGACGGTCACGCGGTCGCACGCGACCGACTCCCATTCGGCCGTGATCGTGCCAGAGACGCCGCCGGCGTAGTCCGGATCGAACACGTAGCGGACCGTGCCGGCCGTGTCGGCGGCTGACGGCACGAGCAGCAGCGACGCCGCGGCGAGGACGAGCAGCGACGGGGGCTGCATGTCTTGTTGGGTAGAGGAGGAGGACGAGGTGGGGAGGGAGGAGGGGGCGGGGGAAATTGGGGAATGCGAGGCGAAGAGGAACCCGGAGGAAGAGGGAAAGCAGGGAGCGCTCTTGGGAGTGTACCCACTTGGTGGTTCGAACAGTGAGCTGTGTTGAACCGTCGTACTGTACGTGAAGGACGGTACAGAAACCTGATTTCCTTCGACGTATTTCTGAGCGGACCACAGCGATGGTTCGTTGAAGTATAATATAAGCGGATCTGATACTGACCGATGGGCCCCCCCGCCGTTGGGGATGTGGGCGAAGGAGGAGTCGAAAGAGTCCAGCACTGCCCGGTGGACCACACTGGCGACGTGGGTTCACGCGCAGCCGTCTCCCCCCATCGAATTTGGTCGTGCCTGTTGGTCAAAATCGTTCGGCTCGGTCTGGTGGACCACCAGTGGTGGTGCGACCACGGCGATGGTACCAGTGCTGCTTCTTGGGACCTACACAAACACGTGATCGTAATGGTCTGGTGGTACGGAGGCGATTGTGGTTTGGAATTGCAGAGTGTTTTTGTTCCTTTCATTACGCTGTGTTACACAGTGAATAACTGTTTCTGTTTGTGTGTGGTCGTATGCAGAGATGCAATCGATGCAGAATTCAGTCACGAGGCGATCGCGACAAGCCCAGCGCACGCAGCGACCGCTCGCACGTCATATAGCACGCTTGAACACGTGATGAGCTCATTTGTTCGAGCGGCGGAGGTGGATCTTGATGTGGACGACCTTGTCCTCGCCGTGGTGGCCGTGGTGCTCGTAGTCATCGCCGTCTCCCTCTCCCTCTCCCTCATCGTCGTCGTGGTCCTTGGTGAGATCCTTGGCCATCACGCTGTCGTCGCCGTGGTGATCGCCGTCGTGGTGGTCGTGGTCCCAGTCGTAGTCGCCATCGTGGCCGTCGTCGTGCGCAGGGTGGTCGTAGACGTCGTGGTCCTTGGAAAGCGCCTTGAGTTGCGTCGACTTCCCCGGGATGAAGCCCTGGGCACACGCCACGCGGGGCGTCGCTGGTCCACATACAGCGTGGAACACAATGTTTCACTGCGCCGAGAACTGGTCCATCGACGGGAAGTACGGGTCGACCCACTTGCCTTTGAACTTGCCCTTCGCGTTCGGCATGATGCCACCAAATTTTCCCGACAAATCACCGGCCTCGCAGGACGCGTAGTTGGCCTTGTAGCCCGCGGGCGTGCACGAGTAGCTCTTGACCTTGGCCGCACACGCGGGTGTGTCCACGTACTCGGACGCCGGGCCGCAGGCCTTGGACGGGTCGTAGTGGTTGCCCGTCTTGGCCTTGGCGCAGTCCGCGAGCATGCCGTACTTGGTCGGGTTGGACCACATCGTGTGGATGTGCCACGTGTACTCGGCCACGGGCTTGCCCGTGCAGTTGCCGTCGAGCGCCGGGAGCCCCTGGAAGTTGACCGTGTTGAAGCTCAGATCGGCCTTGACGGTCGCCCCGCTGGACTTGTAGTCGACAATGATGGTGCCGTCCACGCCCGCGTAGTGGCCGTCGAAGAGGAACACGAGCTTGTGGCCTGACGCCCCCGGCTGCACGGAGAGGACGACGGCGGTGACGGCAGCCGCCGTGCGGAAGAACATGCTTGCCGAGAGAAGCTGGAGCGGGGAGGTGGTTGGCTTGAGGCTCAGGAATCAAATTCGAGAATGACCTTGGGGAGATCAATGACCTTGGGGAGATCAGACGGCATCGGTGTGGCGAGCCAAGGAAGGCGGCCGTCTCGTAGCTCATGCGAGCGTCGGGGGCTTGCGTTCGCATAGGGGGGAAGGTGGGGGGGAGGTGACGCTGCATACCAACCAACCGCACAACTGATTTGTCGAACGGGGCGACAAAGAGAGAGATAGAGAGAGAGAGAGAGAGAGAGGAGCATGGAGGCACAATGATATGCCATTCTCCACGCGTGGAGCCTCAATGCGGTGTGGCTACTCGTTGGATATGGATGCGCATCTGGAACCCTTCGCTCCTCGCAGGCGCGGCCGCACGGTGCCATTCGCAGAGCGTGATTGTTGCCGTTGGGGATTGCCGTACAGTAAGATGGCGCAGTGCTTCGAGGGTTCACAGGGCAGACGGCGCGGCGTCGCCACTCAGCGCAGCATGGGTCACTAGGAACGCCCAAGCGCAATGGCCACGCTTTCACTTGTTCTATCGGCGTAAAATGACCACAGCCCTTCGCTGCCAATTGGCGTGCAAGCCCATCGCGTCCACCGCATCCACCGCTGCGAGCACGATGGGAACCGTTCCGCGATCAGCATCTTGCCACCCAGCGAAACGGTCCGTCGTCGCCGGTGGCATCGCACCGCCGCTGCTTCTGCTGTGGAGACGGCGTACCTTATATGGTTGCGGCTGCACCCTGGGTTCAACGAGGCCAAGTGGAACGCTGCGCCTCGCTCACGTGACGAGCAATGCCGGACTGTGGCCAGACGAGACAGCGGTTTCTATATATAGAAACTGCGGTCTCGACGACTACTTCAGCGTACCATTCCGGTTGCCGATGTGTGATCTTTAGCGGTGGCGTCATCCGCTCTCATTCGCTCTCTCTCTCCGTCGTTGAAGATTGACAATAAAGATCGAACGGCAGTGAGCCTGGATAACTGTAGTAGTTCGAACTACGTACAGTACGTAGTATACCGGTATACTACTAGTACATAGTACTACATGTATTACGTAAAATAGTCCAGCCACCCAGCTGATACGGTGGCGCCGCCAGAGGATGACCACTCGAACGAGATGCGTAGCTCGTCACCCTCGTGGCTTCATTCTCCCACCCCACGCGGTGGCTTCAGCAGCAAAAAATAAAATTAAAACAGAGGCAACTGCCTCGTGAGTTCTCCCATCTTTTTGTGCATAAAAAGAACGTAGTAGATCGCAGTGCGGCCTCCAGTGTCTTCCTGTGGTGGTGTATTTGCTATCTTTTCTCAGACCGCGCGGCGCGACGAGGTGGACCGCGCGTCCGAGTTGCGGTGGCGGTGGAACGGATCGACGTTCACGACGGTCTCCTGGAAGTAGCGGTTGTCGCTCACCGCGCGGCGGCCGCCCATGTCCGTGCCGGCGGCGCTGCCGTACTCGAGGCTGCCTTGCTTATTCGACTGGCTGGTCAAGCGCGACGTCGGGCTCGCGTTTGGCTTGATGGTGATCGGAGCCGACGCACGGCGGTCGAGGCCGGGCCGCATCTCCAAGTAGATCTTCTTGAACTCGGCGACTTCGCTGCGCGCGAGCTGCTCCTGCTTCGCAGCCGAGGCGAGGCGGTCGGCCTTGGTCTGGGCGTCCTCTGGCGGGACATCGTCTGGCGCCAGAACGTGGATGTCGCCCGCGCTCGTGACAAGAAACTTGGGGCGGCACCAGTCCTCAAACTTCTTGGCGTCGAGGAACCGGTTGAGCACATCGGCTCGGTATTTGGCCGGGATGACCTTGGTGATCTCGCGAACGTACTGGTGCACTTGCATCAATACGCGCGAGCCGTGGCGACGGCGCTTGAGCCACCACACGACGTACAGCGCCCAGACGATGTTGGTCAACGTGAAGGAGCCGATCGAGAACGCGAGCAGTCCGTTCTCGCTCAGGTTCCAACTCTTGAGATGGCTTTGGACGACAGGGAACAGCGCGTTCTCGATGGTCACCAGCGAGGAGATGATGAAGCAGAAGAACACGTAGCTGTCGAGCATTGTGAAGTACGAGACCTGCGGGATCAGTTCGGCCACCTGGTTCTTGAACGTCACGGCCGTGAGCACCAACGCCGTCACGACCTGGAGACGCGAGCCCATATCCATCAGCGTGCCGTCCTCCTGTGGCGCATACGTCACGAAGCACAAGTACGTGATCACCGCCGCGATGATGGCGACGTTCGTGAGGTAGTAGCCGCTGCGGCGCTCGAGCACCATCTCAAAGTCGACAAACTTCTTGGGCCCGGACTCCTGGATGAAGCTCACAAAGACCTTGTTGTGGTACAAGACGTCGTACACGTTGCCGAGCTGGTAGTTCTCGATCGAGAAGCTGCCCGGCTCGAGCGGAGCAGGGGCGAGAAACACCGAGCCGTCGGGCATGCCGCTGCCCGTCGAGAACTCGAACATGAGCTTCTGCTGGTCAAACGGGAAGCTGTGGAGAGCCATTTCCTCCGTGAACGTCGCACACACGCGGCGGCGGAAGACCAGGTGGTACACCTCCTCCAGCACGGCGCGGTCGTCGATGAGCGTGAGGTCCTTGAACTCGGCGTCTCCGGCCGGCACGAGGCTCGAGGTCAAGTCGCGCAGGTCCTGGATCTCGGCGACGTTGGTGAACTCGAAATGCTCAGCGTTGATTTCGAGCAGGTCGAGGAACTCGCGCAGCACCGAGTCTTCGCGGAGCGCCGTGACCGCCGGCAGCTTGACCTGCCACGTCACGTCGGCCGCGTACGTCTGTGCGACCGTGTCGATCGACGTGACGGCGTTGATCTCAATGCTCGCCTCGAGCGGATCGAAGCCGACAAAGAGCTTGGCGATCAGCTTGCGCTTCAGGTTGCTCGCGTTCGGCTGCACGGGCGGCTCGACGTCACGGATGAACCAGTGGGTCGCGTCCGATCCCCACTCTCCGCGCATCATCTTCCACTCGAAGAGCGTCGGGAACGGGTCGGGCGTCGAGTCCACGACGGCCACCGTGTCACCTGTGACCGGTCCAGGCGCCGGCGCCTCGGTCGTGAGCCCGGCCTCGGCCTTCTTCGCGAGGGCGTCGGCGTGCTTGGCGAGGTCGAGCACCTCGTGCTGCTGCATGTCCGTCTTGCGCCACGAGAGACACTTGACCTTCTTGTTGTTGTCGGTCACGCGCTCGATCTTCCAGAGACCGCCGTAGGGCCACGTGAGACACAGGAACTGGCCTGGCTGGCCCATGCCGGCGGGCAGCGGCGACGCGAGCTCGAGCTCCATGTGGTACAGCACGCGGTCCGTGTCGATGTCCACGGCCGCGTGCTCGAGCGTGAGCTTGTGGGAGCGCACGACGCTCTTCCAGTCCATGGCGGTGTTGAGCATCGTCGCGGGCGTGGGCGGCGACGCCAGCGGCTGCTCGACGCGCACGGGGGTCGTGGGCGGCGACGGCATCGTGGTTCAGACTTGGCGGCTGCAGTTGGCGACTGGAGAGGACTTGATGTGCGAAGGAGAGGGGAATCCGGAATGGCGAGATTAGAGCAATTAGCGCAAGTGAGCCGCTCGCCATTTCAGAATCGCAGCGGATCCACTCGCAGTGCGAGTGGACCAACAGCCGCTCATGAAAAAAATCAGTTTTCATTAATCATTCTGATATTTATCCAATCAAAAAGCATAAAAAAGAATTGCCCAGCGCTATTTCTGCAGCCAATTGAATGGTGTAAACGTTGGCCTGCGACACTTTTGTGGCTGGAAAAAAGTGGGCTGCCCCTGCTCAGCATGGGTCCACACGAGAGATCCGAATCGCGCGTTTCCATTGGCTGGAAAGCATATGGTGATGCTTTCGACCAATCAAATCAAATGTGCCTAAATCCTGCATGCGAGATACATGTCTATTCACTATTCACAGCTAACCTAAGCCAACCAAGCTATTAGTCGCTTGCTGATGCTAATCGAACGTACCGCGGCCCGAGATTGTGGGCGTCGCGGTAGCGGCGGAAGGACGCGACGTTCACGACCGTGTCCTCCGCGTGGTTGTGGGCGCTCACAGCGCGCCGCCCTCCCATGAGTTCCTGGATGGACGGCAGCGCGCTGTCCATGCGCGAGAGCCGCCTCTGTCCGGCTTGGTAGACGGCCGCCTTGGTACTCACGGGCGGCAGCGCGTGGGCCACGGGGGAGCTCACGACGGGACACGACGCGTGGCGGTCAATGTTGGGGCGAAGATCGAAGAAGATCTTCTGCAGCGTCGCGAGCTCGCTCTCGGCCTGGAGGCGTTGCTTCGTGGCGCGCTTCTCCCGCTTGGCCGACTTGGAGGACGTATCGGTCGGGCGGTCGTCTGGCGCCTGGAGGTGGATGTCGCCGCTGCTCGTGATGAGGTACTTGGGCAGACACCACGCCTCAAAATTCTTGGCCTCGAGGAAGCGGTGGAACACCTCCTCGCGGAACTTGGCCGGGATCGCGCGCGTGATCACGCGGATGTACTCGTGGACTTGCATGAGCACGTGGGCCGCGTGGCGGCGGCGGTCGAGCCAACGCTTCAAGTAGAGTGCCCACACGATGTTCAGGACCGTGAACATGCCCAGCGAGTAGCCGAGCAGGCTCGTCTCGTCCCAATTCCCCTCCGCGATCAGTTTCTTCCAGAGCGGGAAGAGCGCGTTCTCGATCGTCACCAGCGAAGTGACAATGAAGCACACGAAGACGTAGCTATCGAGGATCGTGAAGTACGAGATCTGCGGGATCAGCGACGCGACCTGGTTCTTGAAGGTCACGGCCGTGAGCACCATGGCCGTGACGTTCTGGAGACGCGTTCCGATGTCCATCAGTTGAGGTTTGTTGTCTCCATCGGTG
>JAADVV010000229.1:0-21136 GCA_023335905.1 Pythium pyrilobum | reverse complement strand
CCGTGCGTGGGGAAGGCGGCGCTTGCCACAATGAGTGGCTCAGAAAGTATGAGGGAAAAATCCCGAATTGGAAAATAGATAAATCCGATACCGGTACCGGTACGCATTTTTTACCGGTATTCGTTTTCGACATGCCCTGGGCTGTACCCACTGCAAGTGTTTATCGACGGTGTTCTTCATGCATTCAACTTCAGACAGTGCATGGGTTCGTGCTGGGAATCATCAAATAACTCAGCGTTCTCCCACAGAGGGCGAGCGGTGGTTGAGTTCTGCCACGGTGGCATCATCGAAGGAGAAAGGAGCCGAAAGAGTGAGACGGCAAGCTCGACTCAACATCCAGAATTTCTACCGTGGAAACGACCTACCGTCATAGCAATGCGGTCAGGTGCGGTGGTTCAGTGGACGGACCCGACCGACCTGGGGGTGTGCACGAGCAGGTGCAAGCACTGTTACGATGCGATAATGTGCTGAACGAGCATTACGGCTCTTGTGATCAGACAGAGATCTATACTATACCTGCATCACATGATGGGCGTCGTTACTAAACATGGGCTTGCAATTGGTGTCCCGCCAGACGTCGGTAGCGGGAAACGATGGCTCGAGGTTCGAAGAACTGTGGTCGTCAGCATCGACTATGAGATAGCTGAACACCGCGACTACGTCACTGCTGAACGCTGAGGGACCAAGCGAGACCTTACTGGCGACGTTATTCGCGCACGACAGCGGGTACATCACGAGATCGTGGAAGCTATGCGCAGACTTTGCGAACGAATTCGCGGCTTCGTCGGAGGCCGCTCGCTGATGCCCAGCTCGGCGTCTCGTTCGCCCTCATGTGGACACTGTGTATCAATCGAGCGTTCACGTGTGATCACACCTGGGCTGCTGCTGCCTTTTCCTTCCACCGCCACTGCGCCTTGCTGGCGCTGCGGCAATGATGCAAAAGCGGTAACGCGCGCCGCCGATCTTGACCGAGAGCAGGTTGGGGCAGTGGGTGCTCACGGATACTAGCAGCAACGATCCATGGTCGTGGGGGGAGGAGACGCAGAGCTCAGTGGTGTGTGTGTGTGTGTGTAGCGTATGAGATCAATTCGGAAATGAGACTGCCGTCCTGTGTTGCGTACTTGAGGGGCGGCAACATCAACGACACGGGGCATTGGGCAAGCATAGCCGGATGCAGACAATCTGTCTGTCCGTTATACAGTAGCTGTTCGTTCGAAACCATCAGCCGTCGCCATCGAGCCCTCCGGCTATATATCTATAGAGGAGACGGGAGCTTGCGCTTCAGCCACTGAAGCAGTCGGACGCCAATGATGTTATTGGTTGTGTGCACGACTTGCCACACTCGTCCGCGGCGCGAATAACTCAGTCGTACGGGCTTGAGGACCACCAGGTCAGGCACGCCCAAGGAATTCGATACCCACGCTGTACTTTCGACTAATAGGGTGTGCGTGCGCAACCCGTCGCACTGTTGCGCACACGCACACACTCGAACTCGGATGGATGCCGCCAGCGTGGTGAGCTGGGCGGACGCGAGATACACCCGTTTGAGGAACTCGGTCTCGAGCAGCTCGAGGCATGGTGATTGCGATCACCGCGCGAGACTGAGGTTTGGGCCTGACGACAGGGAGCCCAGGATCGCGAGCAGTCTGTACCGAGTCTGTAGGGTTTGATACAGTACTGTGGAGTCTCCTGTCAATCAACTCAGTCATTCAGCTCATTATACCTTTTTATGCGCAACAGGACAGTGAAGCGCTGCTCGGATGGCAAAAGCCACGGTGTTTCGAAAAGCCAAGCCCAAAAGCCATGGCTTATACTTTTACTCGCTGGCTTTTGGTTTTTGGCCCGTCATATTGTGACCATTTGATGTAATATACAATAGTCAGTGTGCTACTTTATTGATTTATGGTATTCCCGGCAGTTCATTTGTGGAGACCATATATTTTCGAAAAGCCAGAGACCATGGCTTTTGCTTGGCTTTTGGTTTGATTTTACCGAGCCAAAACAAAAAAGCAAGAGCCTGGCCTTTGGCTTTTTGGCTTTTGCTTTTGGCTTTTTCCATCCCTGCATCCGATTGACGGAGCTGCTTTATAAAGCAGACCGGAATGAGGGTGAAGTTCCGAGTGCTATCCCGCGTGATGCCTACAGCAGAACTGTACATAACTGACCGGTATGAGCGATTGCAACTCCACGTTTTGACCTGGTTGAGCCTTTTGGGCGGGATCTCGTACGCCGGGGCTTACGCGTGGTGGTTCTACGCTCCCAACGGCATCGATGGGGTGTTTATTCGCACTCCCTTCTTTCTCTTTAATGGTACCGAGCGGTTTCCGCGTGGACTGCACAGCAGCACAACCGTGGATGGTATGCAGGAGCCCTGCGCCCTGCATCTCGCTTCGCCAGTACCGGTATTCTGCAAAGTCACCGTCCCTTCAATGCTCTAACGTTACGCCACCTACAGAAGCAGGTGCCGCTACAAGTAATGACTGAGGACGCGACGAGGAAAGCGCTTGGCAGCGAGGAAGTCACCCACCTCGCACGGGAAGTCACTTTTCTGGAAAATCCTGATTTCCCAAAATACGGTATTCCTCTCCACCGTAACGGACTCTCTCCACACAACACGGGATCAAATTTTGATTCAAATCTAATAGATCATACATTTTATCCCTTCATGGCATCTATCATCCTATACAATCAATTCATATAAACGTTGGCCGAAACGCTGGACCAGTACCTCTACCAATGCATACAACTGGATTTGACACCTGAGTCCTGCCGGCGCGAATCCAGTTTCGGCGGAAGCCATCGTTCTCTCTCTCTCTCTCTTCTCCCTGACTGTCGCCACCGTCGCCGCCGCGCATTCCGCAAGCGGCGCTATCGACGGTGTCCATGCGTCTCTCTCTTGGCGTGCTCGCCGTTGCTGCGGTGGGTCTCGCGCGCGCGTCGCGCCTCCACGTGCGCGTCGCCACGGTCTCCGCTACGGCGGACGCGGATGCGCCGTTCGCGTGTCCGCTCGGCGTCGGCTATGACGCGCCACTCGTGCTGCTGACGTGTCCGCAGGCCTGCGGCGCCAGCAGCGTCTGCGTCTTCTACCCGGAGACCTTCCGATCGTACTGCAGCGGCGCCGCGTGCCTCGACGGCGACTCGTGTGCGGTTCAGTGTGTGCCCATCTCCGACGAATGGGTTTTGCGAACGTACGCGCGCGAACTCAGCATGGAAGACTATACAACCAACAACACTCTGCGTGTGAACGGCTCAGTGGTTTCTGGAGTCGGGCTGGTCGAAGGATGGAGCCTGTCAAAACAGCTAACGAAGATCGCGATTGTCGGGAAGGTCCAGGGGAATGGGACGGATTCGGGGGAGACCGCCGAGCTGTTCGAGATCCCAGAGTCGTTCTTCGACCGTGTAGGTCCCCAAGCAACGTCGATATCGCTGGAGAACGTCGCGTTCGCTGAGCAGACGTACATGGGTGGGACGCTGGGCGTGTTTAAAAAGCTTGAGCAATTGTGCGCTGGCCGTGGGCTTTTTATAGCGATGCGATTGGTTGATGACCTGACGAAGAATACTGCTTTGGGATTGCTAGGCACGTCGTGAATGCAGGACTCGTCGAGTGTCCGGTCGAACCAAGCCAAGTACCCGAGCTCAGTACACTGTACGTGGTTGCTGCTCCGTAGTGTAGTGTTCTTTTGTCATTATCTCACCGTCCCGTGCAGCAATGTATCTGGCAATTCAGTGCACAGCCTCCCTGCGGGGTCCCTCCCGGAGGAGCTCCAGGTGTTAGACGCCTCCAACAACGCGCTCACGTCGTTCCCTGCCGGTGTCGCGTCGCTAAAAGACCTCCGAGAACTGTACGACAGCACTGCTGGGTTGTCTCGCTGTCACTCGACAAAATTCAAACCCACTTGTGTGTGCAGGAACCTGGCGAACAACGGTCTCCGATCCATCGCCAACTCGTCGTTCCCCAAGTCTTCCACGTTAAGGTCACTCGACGTGTCCAATACCTCTCTGACCAGCGTCCCCGATGCGGTGAACAAACTGAAGAGCCTTCGCGTACTGTGAGTTCAACAAGCGCCCTCCTTGGTCTCAAAACTGACAGTGCTGTTCACTCACGGCATCCACTTCCAACCATAGGTCAATTAGCGGCAACGATCTATCGAAGGCCCCAGCCTCGTGCTTTGCTCGGCTTTCGAAGACAATTGTCGAGATCCACGCGAACTCGGCGGGGCTGCAGAACGTGCCGACTGGCCTCTCGCGCCATTCCAATTTGACGAAGCTGTACGGTACTTCGTGCTTTCCCACAATGTGGATCCGATTCCTTCCTTTTTGACGACCAGTGTCCTCGCAGGTCGCTCGCGTCGAGCAACTTCTCGCGACGCTCTCAGATTGATTGTTCTGTTCTACCCAAGTCTCTCAAATCTCTGAATTTGAGCTTGTCCGGGCTGCGCCAATTACCGAAGGGACTCGCGAACCTCACTTCTTTGACTGAACTGTGAGGCGTATCTGCGGACTGATACACTGCATCGCCTCAGTCTGACCTGTGAGTGTGGGGATAATGTAGGGACCTATCCGGTAACGCCTTTAGGGGATCAATCAATGGCTCCCAGCTGCCGTCGAATCTCGCCACCCTGATTCTCGACAACTGCAGCCTCGCGGTATTTCCTCAAAGTCTCAACAAGCTCGCCAAACTCAAGACCCTGTAAGCCCACTCGCTTCTGCCACGCCCACAACGGGAATCTGACTGCTGACTCGTCGTACGATAGATCGCTGCGGAACAACTTGATCACGGCCAGTAATCTCACTAAGCAGATCCCGCACATCACGAACCTGTACGTCCACGCGTTGTCAGCGGCTATAACACTCGTGATGGCGGTGGCACTGACATCTGTGATACGATCATCAGATTTCTCGACGGAACAAGCATCGTGAAGCTCGACGAATTCCCAACGACCGTCAAATCCATCACCGGACTGTGCGCTGACTGGGCATTCGTAGTACCACCGTTCGTCGCCGTTTCGCTTATGTTGTCACTGTGTGTGTGGTAGATCGTGCTTGAATTGTACCAAGCTCGCGTCACTTCCGGCGCTTCCTCAGTCCTTGCGGACACTCGAATTGTCCGCCATCGCGATGACTACCGTCAAGAAGGGCACTCTTCCAGCGAAGCTGGCTACACTGTACGTGGATATCCTGTCAAGAATGTATCCCTGCCGTCGGATCTCTCACTGTATCATGTGTTACCAACAGGAAAATCACCGACGCGGCGAGTCTGCGCGACTCGCCACAAGACTTGGGCAAAATGACCGCCCTGACTGAGCTCTCCCTGGCGCGGTGTAACCTGACAAGCTTCTCGGCCGGCTCGAACCTTCAGACGGTTGAGGTCTTGTACGTGCCACCATCCATGTACTGCCGAATGAAGTAGCGAACACCTACTCACACTCGCTTGGCCACTTTAGATCGTTGGAAGGCAATGCGATGGTGACTTTCTCTGGCTCACTTTTGAACGCAACGTCGATCAACCTGCGTGGCAACCAACTGCAGGCTCTCAACCTCACGAACGCGACGGCTATCACGCAACTCGACCTCTCCAATAACAACTTCTCCGCCTTCCCGGTTGCCGTATTCGCGATGAGCGCCTTGCAGAGCCTCCGCCTCGAAGGAAACCCCATCGAATACTTTGAGCCAACCCAGGACCAGAGCGAGTTTCTCCAGAACCTCTCCAGCCTGGTGATGGACCAGCGGCAGTTCTTCTCCGAGTGTGTGTCGTCGACTCAAGTGAAGCAGTACTCTCTGTGCATCTCCGGCGAGGCCTCCGGCGAGTCGTCTGGGAGCGGCCCAACAGGCTCAATGGCATCGGAGACTTCGACCAAGAAAAAGTCGTCCCACGCGGCTGCTGTCTTCCTCCTCCTCCTAATCGCGATGTGTGTACTTGCAATGCTCGGCATTGTGTGGCGCCGTCGCAAGCACCAAACCAAGCGCCGCATGATGCGTGAAGAGAAAGAGGCGCTCGAGGCGGCGCGTTCGCCGAGCACACCTTCGATGGCCTCGTGGGATACCAAGTCGCTCGACGACTACCGCTTCGAGCCGGAGTTGTTGGTCAAGAGCCGCCGCATCGGCGCAAGCGCACGCACAGAGGTGTGGCTCGCGATCTACAGCGCGCGGCGCGTCGCCGTCAAGCACCTCAAGCCGCAGCTTGACACGCCGGAAGCTGTCGAGCGGTTTACGAGAGAGGCCAAGCTCGTCGCGAGCCTGCGGCATGCCAAGATCGTCGAGTTTATCGGCGTCGCGTGGTCCAAGCCGGCAGATCTGGCGCTGGTCACGGCGTTTGCCGAGCGAGGCGACCTGCAGCGGTACCTGGAGACACGGCCACGCGCCGAGGACGGGTCCTGGGAACCGCGCAAGCTCCGGATCGCGTTGGACGTCGCAGAGGCTCTAGTGTACTTGCACACGCTCAATCCAATCGTGGTCCACCGAGCAGTACGGTCCAAGCACGTACTGCTGGACGAGACGCTGCAGGCCAAACTGACAGCGTTCGGGCTCGCACGCTGCGCGCCAGTGGCGTCGAGTCTGCTCGACGAGCAGGAACACACCGAGCAGCTCTTCGAGGACAGCGACGCGGGCGTGCGGTGGGTCGCGCCCGAGGTGCTGAACGCCTCGCTGTACGACGCGTCGGCCGATATATTCTCCTTCGGCGTGCTGCTCGGTGAGATCGACACGCATGCTTTACCGTACGCGTCGGTGGTGGGCGAGGACGGCCAGCCACTGAAAGACGTGGCTGTGAGAACGCGCGTGGCGGATGGCACGCTGCGGCTCGCGCTGTCCAATACATGTCCCCGTGAGGTTGCCTCGCTCGCGTTGCGGTGCAGCACGTACGAGGCGGCCGACCGACCAAAGGCCGCGCAGGTCGCGCGCGAGCTGCGCCAGTTGCTCGCCGCTGTGAGTGCGCAGGCGGCGAATACAGAGAACGAGCCAGAGGCCGAGTCGGTGTAAGGCGGCGAGCAATACCAAACGGAGAAATGGCACAGTGTGTACAGTACTACCGGTACTACGTACTTCGAAGTAGTACGTAGTATCTGTGTGCTGTCTCCCGTGGACGTGGTGAAGTGGAGTGGATGGGAGGACGGTCCTATTCGCAAGTGAGACCGTCGACGCGCTGCTCGATATCTCACTAGCGCTCGAGCCAGTCCAGAAGAGACTCGCCACTTGTTCTCGGGTTGCGCCTGTGGCTCACCAACAGTGCTACACTGTCGCGTCCGTACTTCCAGACTTTTAGTATACTTCGAAGTACATGGTACATGCTTGCTGGGAAGCAGTTGGTGGATTCGTGGGTACGTGAACGCTGTACGTGGCTGCATGTCCGCTATCCTGTGTACCCACCCGCCGACTAATTCATCGTTCGTTACTCACAAGGCTCTCTGATACGGATGCGTTTTGGTACAGTAAGCTCACCGCAACTTGCTGACCAAGTAACAACCTTTTCTCCTTCCTTCTCCAATGGCTCCGTTCATCAAGGCACTCCTCCCGCTGGCGGCGATGCTTCTCACAGCGGCCACGACGTCATTTGACGCGGCGTCCGCGGAGCTCACCAAATTCGACACCGAGACGGACGGCCGCGCCATCATCCTGTCGTCCAGCTTCGACGCCATAGGCGAAGTCGTCCAGGCATAGAAGGACGAGTGGCTCGCGAACCAGTTTGCAGCGACCAAGAAAAAGGTCTACGCGTCCATCGCGGACGGCTCTATCACGGTCGCGTCGTACCTGCAACTCGTGAACGACTTCTGCGCGACGGCTGACACCAAGTACACCAACTTTGCCGAGATCGCGGCCCGCAACGTTCGCGGCGACGGGGTCGACTTCTCCATGTACGACGCGCGCGTGCCGGAGGCTTGGTGCGACTACCTCTTCGACACGGTACGCGCGATTGCTGCCAAAATCAACAAGCCCGATGTGACCACGCTCGTGGACACGACCAACAAAAAGATCGAGGCGCTGGTCACGACCAAGGCCGGCGGCGACGCCGTCAACAAGGAGATGCTCACGTTCTACGACCAGGTGCAGGCGCTCGAGCCGACTCTACTGGACGAGATCGATGCCGCTAACGCCGCGCTCCTGGCCCAGATCCAGAACGACGCGTCGACTTTCGCGAGCGAGAAGGAGACGCTGTCGACCGAGGTGACCAACGCGACTGAGACGCCGACCGCCACGGTAGGCGCTCCGACGTTTGCAAGCGAGGCTTCAGGCTTCGACGAACTCGACGGTGGCTATTACGACACCGATCGCGACGACGAACAAGCCGGCAGAGGCACCGAAGTCCAGCGGTGCCGGTGGTGTCGTCATCGGTATTCTTTCGGTGGCCGTGGCCGCACTGGTATCGGTGATGCTGTGAGATCCCATTTCGATGATACGCTCCAAATGAATGACATGCCTCTGCTAGTTGATACGTGCTGGTAGTACATACGTGCTGGTAGTACCAGCCTGGTACCGGTATCACGATTGGTCCGAAGAAAGCCCTTTCGCTTCATGCTGTACTGTACAGTACATATGTAGGTGCAGACACAAGAATACTCGAAGGGGATGCGTCGCGCAAGTGGAGCCATCATTTGGAGACTGAGATTAGAGATTGATTGCAGAGGTTGGTCCACCAGCACGTAGATCGTGTGCAAGAGGTCCTGCGTAAATGAGAGGTTGCGGGGTGTTTGGTTTGCGAGAGAATTACTGCAATTGATATATCAAGTCTACACGGTTATCCAGAACGAAAGGCAGTTGGATGCATCGTGTGAGTGGTATATATAGAGCTTCCTTTCTCCCGCGAGGCTTGAGGTTGCGGCGAAATCAAGTACAGGAACTCCTTGCGGCTGTTTTATCTCATACTGAGTTATACGGTAGAACTTCTACTGGAAGCCCGCACAATACAGTGCAGAAGGCCGAGCGCGTGTACTGTACTTTGAACAAAGCTTCTGCGCCATCGAAGAGGAACACACCGGACGGACTATGTCACATAGTCTATGTGGCGCCAGTCATCTGCGTGAAGGGCCCGACTAGTAATACCGCTGCAACCCTCACGCCTCAGTGATAAGCCATCACCATCTGCGTTGACAAGGCAAATAAAGTATCGTACATCTCAGTGTGTGTGTCGAAGTTACGAAAGTAATTTACCCATTTACAGGTGACGCCCACGGATCGATTCGAAGGCTAGTACTACATGTTGGACGAAGATTTATTTAGTAGCATACAAAACGTTGTGGGTCGAGTGGAAGGAATGATTCATCATGCTGTCTATTATAATAGACGTGTTAAGCTTCTCCGTTGGTATCCACCACCTTTCGTCGCGCCGATGCTACAGAAATTCTACCAAGACATACGGCACCGTGTGTCGGACACACCACGCGCCGTACCTGTACTGTGCAGTAGTGTACTGTACGCTATTGCGCAGCTTTCCCCAGCCTGGGATCCACGGCGCCTGAGGTTCCGAGGGGGATGCGTCGCGAAGTGGAGCCATCGTGTGAAGGCAGAGATGTACGATTGATTGCAGAGGCCACAGAGCGTGGCGGTTTTAGAACCCAATCTCTTGAAACAGGATATCGGATTATGAAACCTCTGGATTTACGCAAGTATAATGGAGAAATTGATGTGCACTGATACGTTATCAGAGGGTTTAGTAGATACGGGTATGTTGGATACATCATAATTGTGGGTCGACAGTGCCAATCGGTGGCCACTGCATCGTTTCTCCCACGGGAACCGAGATAGATACCGCGTCCACGCACAGCAACTCTGTATACTGGACAGTATCGCAGGTCATGTTGCTGATTTATACCGTAGCAGTCTGTACAGTAGACCGGCTGATTCTCAATACAGTAAGCTGTTTTGTACAAAGGCAGCTTCGCACGACACTCCGCGGCAGCTTAGACGACTCTATGTGCTGCCAGTCATCCGAGCGGAGGGTCCTCCCAGCATGTACATAGTATGTATTACTGTATATGCATAGCTCCCTTCATCATCGTTATTCCCGGCGTGGAAACAAAAACGAAGGAACGCCCAGTACCTACAGAACCTCACAGGTCGAACACTGGCTTGCGATCACTCTCGTGGTAGACTTGTGATGCTTGAGAACTGAGCCTCGACAATACCAGCCAATAGCAGGAGCTGATCGCCTCAGGAAAAGCCCTCAGCCCGAAGGCGTTCTGCAGTCCGTCGTGGCGTCAGCCGCAAAGAAGGCTTGGTGCAGGCCCCAGAGCATTCCGCAACTTGCCGAGCGCGACCGAGATCGAAGCCATGGATGCAGAGGAGTCGTGTCAATACCCGAGCTCCAACTGCCCGAACCTTCATGCCGTGAAGGCGTCCGGCACGGTCCACCGGCTCTGTGAGTACCACCGCGACAAGGCGAACCACTGCCAGCGGCTCTGGCAGGAACGCCACAAGTACCGAGAACGAAAGCCGCGCAAGTACGTCCGCCGTACCGTGCAAGCACCGCTTACACGCGAGTCCAGTGCCGCAAGTACAGGCACCCGGTGTCCACGCAGTCGTGGCCGCCTGCCGGTTGACGCTGCGAGATATCAAGGTAGACGGCCGTACAATAGGCCACCCGAGTGCGCCTTCCTGGGACCAGATGGACAGTAGTGGCACGAGCGAGCTCGAGCTCGCTGAAGAAGACGTCCAGTGGCTAACGACGGTGTTGTGGGACTGCAACGCACACGCGGAAGTGTGGGAGGAAGGCTCGCCGGCGTGCTACACGATAACGATGTGAATAACACGTAAATGGTAGTGTGTCTAACACGGACGTCAGTCCATTCACTCAATCGTACTATAGTACCAATACTATTGGCGATGTCCAACGTATTAAAGGAGGTCCGAGGCAGCAGCTACTGCATCCGCAGATTCTTGAACGTTTGCTTGGACCCACCGCGCTTCAACTGCGGACCGTCTATGTGCAGCCAGCCATCGCGTAATGCGATTCGCGTTTCGGTAGCACCTAGTCTCAGTACCGTATTCTATTGGCACCCCCATGCTTGAATTATTCAAAATCGATGATGTTTTGATAAATTACGGGTAAATAGTGTAACCTATATAAACTTAAAGTAAAACATCGTAAAATACGATAGCGACAATACAGAAGACAAGTCAGCAAGTGTAATCCAAAAGGAGGCTCACTGATTGTCAATGGAATATAATGTCAATAGACATATAGAATACGGTACATCGTAAAGAGACCCCTAGCGGGCCCGCCTGCCAGTTCGTGGCTGGACAGAGTGCGAGCTTATCACCATCGCCGAGTCCTCTGTGATAGACTCCTGTTTCGTGTGGTCACTCCGGTTACCGAGAGCATAACTGTTTAGATGAATTAAGCTCGGAGATGTTGGTCCCTGGAACGCTGGTGGGGCCACTGATGCCACGGTTTCACTGGCGTGGGCCGACAGCGAGCTCCGCCAAAATTTTTTTAGCACTCAGCTATCTCCCATCAATGGGTTCATGTACAGTACCATGCATCGAACAGATCTACAAACTCGGCATCGACGGCCACCGCGTCCTCTTTTCGCTTGAGCAGTCCGTCGTACGCCACGACGAGCGACATGATGTCGTTGATCTCTTCCTCACTCACTTGCAGTCCCACTGGATCCCACACACCCGTGAGTGGAGAGGGATCCGATTTGCTGTCAAGAGACCACAGCAATTCGAAGGTCTCCCTGACGCCGCCGCCAAGCTCCCACAAAGTAGTTCAAATGCCTCGCTGGTTTGTAGGTGCCTGCGCGTCTCCTCCCGTGCCTTCCATGCCGATCTGCGGTCTTGTCGAGTTGTCTTGTGGTTGTGTGCTGGGAAAGCGGGCTTACCGCGGTGGCGCTTGTGCCACCGACACTGCGTCTGGTTGGCCTTGTCGCGGTGGTACGCGCAGAGGCGGTGGAGCTCGCCCTTGTCTCTGGTTCTCGCAGTTGGCGCTCTGGTACTGGCAGCAGTCGTCGTCCATGGCGCTGAGCTGTTTGGTCAACAGTAAAACCGATTGTGGGACACCACGAAGCGGAGACTGGCCCTCGAGCGAGCGTCCAGCGCACCACAAACTCGATAGGAGTCATTTCTGTTCAGCACACAAGTTGTACTGTCCATGGCGGCGAGTGGAGGGGAGTCGGGCACGCAGTCACGACACACTGGCCGACGGGCCGACGAGAGACCCAGCGGAGCGTGACGACAGGAGTTGACTCGACTACCTAGCCCATCGAGATCTCAATCGCGGTAGGAACGAAATATACTATCCCATCAAATCCGCTACGAATAGTACTGTACTACTTCTAAGTATATTTCAGTCCACGGCGACAACTCTATAACACTAAACTAGTTTATTACGATGTATCAAATTAACCCTAATACGTAGTAATATACTAGTTTAGTGTAGAGATACTCCGTCCGACCACGAACCCGACTATGATATCTCGGCATACACGCTGCTGGTATGTTGGAACTTTGTTCGCCATGAATGCCGTCTGGACATCGGGTCGTCACCTCCATTTCTAGTAGGCAGTGTGCTAAAGTCTAGTCAACACTCATCGCCCGTTGTTTATCAAGCCGAATTATGTTTAGGAAGTCAAAGTCAAAGTATCGTTCAAAACGAAATACACAAGCCGCCTACGGACACATCGCACTATCGTAGTGATCGCTCAGTCACGCGACCGCGGCCATTCACCTCTGTCTGCCCCTCTCTCTACCGGCACTCCACCACCAGCGCGTAGTCGGCGTGCGCCATGTCAACGGCATGGCGGCGGCCAGCGACGGCCAGCGCCACCATGCCTACCATGGCCACACCCATGACCGCGCCGGCTCCCACGCTGGCCCAGTTTGACAACGTCGTGGTAGCTCCTGAGTCCGCACTGAGCATGCGTGCGTTCGCAAGCACCTGCGTCACCGACGCCTCATCCTCAGTCGCCGCCAGCAGCACTGCGTTGTCGGCACACGCGAGCGTGAGCTTGTTGAGGCCCTTGACGTTGAGTAGACGCGCGATTGTCTTGAACTTGATGACGCGCGCCGCGTTTGCCGTGGGGTTTGTCGGAGCGCTGCCACACTCGGTGTCTCCCACGAGCTTGACCGTCGACCTGGTGAACGCGTCCGGCAGCGTCGCCGCCTCGTGGAGGCCGAGGTTGAACCACATCCACAACGCCGTCTTCCACGCCATCACGGGCGACTCGAGCACGCGATCGGGCGCGCTGCACAGGTCGACGCCGAGGGCCTGGCCGCAGAGGCAGTAGTTGAAGTTCCAGCGCAGGTGGAGCGGCCCTCGACCGTAGTACGCCGCGCCCGACGAGCAGCCGCAGTCCTTGTGCCTCTGGCAGTACTTGGACGGGTCGTACATGCTGCCGCCGCGCTCAGCCGGGTACTGCAGATCGTCGGTCGTGTAGGCGACATGGGCGAGAAAGTACGCGACCTCGAGCACGTTGATGTCGTCGTTTGGGGTCTGCGCAAACTCGGAGTAGAACTGCGAGGCCTCGAGGAAGCCGTCGTACGTGAGCACGGAGCCTTCGACGTCTGGGAAGATGCGCTGGAAGGTGCGGCGCGAGACGATGGCGTCCAGCGCCGGTGAGCCAGTGGTGCCCGCCGCGGCTACGTTCGTGGCGGCCGCGGCTTGGGCACTGTCGGTAGCGAGTTGGGTTTGTGTCGCGGCGTTGCCTTCGCTTAGCAGCTCTGTGTCCTCGACCGACTGTGTCGCGTTGTCGATCTCGATCCATGGGTTGGTGGTGGCGCTGTCGTCCGCGAGCAGCGAGACAGTGCACTTGCCGCCGTTGTATCCCGAGTTCGGGTTCGTGTCGCACCAGGGTGAGCCGACGCCACAGTATCCCCACTGGCTGCAGCATTGCGAGCCCGGACAGTAGACCTTGTTGGCCGCGCCGCAGCTACCTCCGGACTTGGCCACACTCGTACAGGTGGTAGTAGTGACACCGCACTTGCCTCCGTTGTAAGCGGAGTTGGGGTTGTTGTCGCACCAGGGCGAGCCGGTGCCGCAGTAGCCGTACTGGCTGCAGCACTGTGCGCCGGGGCAGTACATCTGTTCGCGGTACCACAGGCACCACCCTGTGATGTCGTGGCGTACGAAGGCGGGCTCGTCGTGACTACGTCACCAGTTCCACTAGTCGCTGGGATGCATGCCTCTTTATGATACAACAATGCAATAACCAGAGTTAGCGTCGGCTCCAGGTAAAACAGTGTCAGTTTTACAGGCCCAGGAAATAGTACGTACTGAAAACCTCGTACTGAGTATTGATGTGCGTGGCCACCCAAATGAACTGGACCACGCAAGTCGACCGCGTGCACTTGGACATATCGACGGGGATTTTCCAGGTCGGGAACCCCGCTACGTGAAAATTAAGAGTGCGGGGTCAGTAAGCATTCGCAAGCTTCAGAGGTATTGCATTACGTACTCTTGCAGTCACGGGACACCGCCGTGCGGACGTCGTCCACCCACACTTCGCACGGACCATGGACAGTCAAGAGCTTGGTTGATCCCTTTGCGATCGGCACGAAAGTGATTTGAGTATGTGTACGTACGGCATGGAGGACAGGGAGGGTCGTTCCTTCGTTGCCGAACTGGATCGAGTTGGGAATCGCGCGGATAGTTCCCGAGGCACTCCTCATACCGCACTTCTTGTTGGCGTTTGCCGCGATGAGCTGGATGTTGGTGTTAGGAGTGTCCTTCTCCACGATGTACCGAAGGTTTGGATACACGTCGAGCGGGTTCTGGTTTCGTTCCGCTTCCGTGGTGTAGTAGAAGGCCGCAGGAGCGTTCTTGTCATAGAAGGGGTTGACCACCCACGTCGGAACCGGATCGACAAGAAATCCGTGGCCGGCCACCAACGACCGTGACATGGTTGCCAAAAACGTCAGTGCTGCAAAGACTTTGACCATAGCGTCACTGGAGTCGATTGACGAGGGGGGAAGGAGAGGGGGCGGGGTGCTGGTGGTGTTGCCTGTGGCGAACAACTTGCAGACAGCGGTGGCTGAGAGCTGCCGAACACGTTCTGCTGGTCGCCACCATGCTTGCATGCCACAGTTCGGTCCCCACGAATCACTGACTGCGCACGAGGGATCACCTGGGTGGTTGACACTGTGGATGGAACCCGGCGGCCACTCACGCCGCCACCTCGCAAGGGGCGTCCGGAAAGGAGCGGCTGAGATCCGCCGCGGAGGGTCGTCAAAAGCGAAGGAGCCGGCGCGAAGGAAAAAGATACGCGTCCCCCCCACTCGAGAGTTCACCAAGAGAGCTCACCAGTCAGTCGCGTCCGCTCATGCGATCCACAAGCATTCATGTAGATCCACCGTCTCCTCAAGGGTCAAGAAGATCACGCGTCATCCCCTGAGGCTTCGCTTTGCATCCGAAGAGCTTCCTCCGTTGGTGGAAAACTTTCGTGCGTAACGCTCGAGCTGGATCCAGAAAAATACGCTCGATTCGCGGAACACATTCTGTGCGCTGACGATGTTGTGAGAGGCGAATGGTGCCGCTGGGACCCGCAGACGCCATCAGTCCGGATGGTTGCGCACGATCGATGCATTGAGGCATGAGACAACCAGGACGCATCATTCCACATATATTCCCTAAGCCCTGCCGCAAGATATACCGGTACTTCCTCCGTATTCTTATTGTGCTCCCCCTACAACGAGTGGCGGGAGGAGACACACGGAAGGCAGGCATTCGCTGAGCGTTGACGAATCCCCGTGAGGTGCTTTGCCGTCCTTGTAAACTAGCTCCGAAGTACCAACACAACGTCTTCATGAAGTATTGCCCTACCATGGTACTAATAGGGACAGCGCTATCTGCACGCTTCGTCCCGTACAACTCGTTAACGGTTCGGCTCGCCGAGCGCGTCGTACCGTGAACGTGAGACCTCTCAAATATTAAAATAGCTTTAAGAATGCAAGGGACAGCGAGAACACCAGCTGAATGAGGCCGCAGTATCCAACCTCTGGGGCTGATCATCACATTCGTTGAAGTTCAGCAGGTTGAATCAACGTACTGTATTGGTAGACGGCTTCTCACAAGGGTCACGCGTGGAAGCTTGGCAGGTCGCACCCTGCCGCATCAGGTTCGCGCGACCTATGCTCCACCAACAGTAGGTCTGCCTCTTGTAGGTCTACCACGGCACGACAGTCGAGCCCACAGTAGACATCTACTGTACATGCAACCTGTACTCCGTGACACCCGTACCGTGTAGTTATCCTTCGTGGCAGTCTCCAAGTTTGCTACTTCCAAGTGTAAACGAGGAGGTCTGCAAGTCGGTACTACAGCCCACTGTACTGATATGCACTACCAAAATGTATCTTCTTCGACATTTGTGACCAGAGTCTGGTAAAAAAGAAGGAATGCGTGGCGGTGGGTCTGGTCACCAGACCCATACATTCCTTCTTTTTTCGAACAAGACATATCCTATTGGCTAAATATAATGACGAGTCTGCAGTAATCCGAATCCTGGTCTGTACTGCAGACTTTCCAGTGCAGAGTCTGGTGAACAGACCAGGATTCGGTGTACCCTAAACACACGAAAAACTAAGTTTCTCCCGCGTCCCAGAATATGTTCCGCTACGGACAAAGAAAAGAAAGGGGAACATTGCAAAAGGTGACTCAAATAGAAACTTTGCATACAATTTGTTTAAAACACTGTGTTTATGTACTTTTGCTGAAGACTACTTATGTATCTAGCACTATCCAGCACTGCCGTAACATACTGATTACCACTGAAATAGGTTACCCAAATTTCCCGCGTCAATTCACAACAGTTGGTTGTTGAAGTTCCCGTCACGTCCGACGAGGATGATCTGGACACAGTTGTACGTGCGATGCTTCATGTGCGCTGCATCAAAGCCGCACAGACCCTGCCCTTTCTGAAACCACTGTGGCTTGAGGGCGATAATGGCGCGTCGACAGGGCAACTTGTCGTCTCGTCGAGTCTCTGTGAATGTGCCCGGGTTCAATCGCTGAAATTCCGATAGGAAACTCGGAAACAATTCGATCGTCGTCTCGTCTTCAGAGAACATGCGAGCTGTTACTTTTTCCTTAGTTCGATATATGACGTGCTTCGATGCTGTGACTCCGCTCTGGTCTTTTAGCTGCGTGACGAGCGCAGTTGCTGATGTTGGATGAATTTGTCTCGACAGTTGCACAGACGACCTGATTCGCTTCAAGTTGACGCCGAGAAGGCTTTGCAAAACCGGTACAGTTGACGGAAACATGCGTCGCCTTTCCTTGCTGGAGTGAAATGTCCTCAACCGCATGTACCGCATATTTCCCCGTTGTCCACCGTAGCGCCTTCAACTCCTCCATCTCCTTGCTCAGGGCTTTCGATTCCTCCTACCTGAGCCATAACTGGTGTCAAGCACCTGCCGCGCGCTTTTGCTGGTCTTGCCTGACATTGCATTCCTAATTCTGGCGCCAAGGTAGCATGTAGCGACACCTCTTCGGCGCTGGTGTCCGCGACAGCTCCTGTACTTGACCGCCGGTTAAGGGCGCGCGTGCGCGCAACCAGCTCAACGGTTTCTACCGGCGACTGGCCCTTCAACCCTTGGTTCGGTGGACGAATAATCCGTGCTGGGGGGCGATTCAGCCGGCGTAGGTGCCCAAAGATGACCCCGGCCGAGATGACATTGGTCTCGCCAGACTCGAGGGCCATCCCAGCCAGGCAGTCCGCTGCACCGTTGAACTCTCTTATCGCGTGGATCAGGTCGATGGACTCGTACTGTGCTCGTAGCTCATGAAATCTATTGAGGAGGAGCATGGGATGCGGTTGATGGCACCTGATCACTCCATGGCACTGCTGCAGAACGATGTGCGAGTCTCCCACGATTACCAGCCTCGTGACCGATTTTCCCAAGTGCTCATCAATTCGAAGCGTTGTAGCAGACCGTTGTACTCCGCGACGTTCACCGACATGCCTTCCAGGTAGATCGACTTAGTAGACAGGTTCCCACTCTGAAACAAACGCCACACAACGAAACTGGCGCTGTCCACGGCCGTGGTCTTCTTGCTCGCGCCGTCGAAACTCAGTACGTATCCTTCGTACTCACCACCCAGCATTTGAAGACTGACCATCGCTGGCTTTACGCTCATCGCTTTCAGCGGAATCAGTTCCGACTAGACCTGGTTTAGCTTCTCTCTGGGCGTGATGCTTGCGGGCTACCAGCGCGGCGAACCTATTTTCGTCGCGTTCCACTTTCCGGATTTCCATTGTCCAGGGTAACAGCGCAGTCCATTGTAGAATTCAGCTCAGCGTCGTGGAGGGTTCGACCACCGAACCAGACTGACACGATCGGTCCGTCATGTTTCTGGACCAGTACAGCACCGATAGCCCACTTGTTCGCGTGCGGAATGATGATGTACGGCTGGTTCGTGTCTAGGTGCCAGAGCAGCGGTGGCGACAAAGATTCTCCTTCACTAACTCGAAAATTTGCTTGGCCGGTTTCATTAGGTCGTTCGGCCGGATCCGGTCGTCGGTGAGCTCGTACAACACGCCTGCGATCACCGCGTAGCCCTAAAAAACTTGTTGTAGTTATTCAGGCTCCCAAAAAACGACTGAACGCCTTTCAGGCTGATTGGGAACGTCAGATCTCGCCGATTTTTTGCGATTTTTGGCGTAGCCACAATTCCTTCGCGCGTGACTTTGTGCGACAAATACTGGATGGAGCATTTTCCAAACGCACTTTTGGGCAAGCTCACGGAGAACTACCAGTACCTGAGCCGGTACTAGTGCTTCCAGCAACGCGTCCCATTCCTTTGCGCCGTACGTAATGTCATGTGATCAGGCGCGCACCATTCGGATCCCCAGAGAGAGACCCGGATGGGTCCGGACAGATAAACCGGTCCGGGCATCCGCGAACCGGTCCCTACCTCCCCGAACCGGTAAATGGTCTCGAGTGATGGGTGCCGGCTGAAGTACGTCCGGCTTGACACGCGCGCACCTAAGTGTGGCTCAACCCAAGGTGCGATCGCGGGTAACTAACCACACCAGCAGGTTAGTCAACCATATCAGTAGGTAAGATATCTTAGATCTGTAGGCTCACTATAGGACCCCGGTTAAGTACGGACGCCCACATCGCGTCTGTCCACCAACAAGACTCCAGTTTTCCCCCTCTAACCGACAAGTCTCCCGGCTCGCAGCTCAAGGACTGGCCACCAAGAGACCCTCCAGACCGAGCAAGGTACGCCTGTTCGGGTTAGGGACGTACGTGGTGGATTATCCAGATTCTGTGTGTGCGAACGGTGTGATTTGTGTGTTGGTCGACTGAGAATTGGAGCAACCCCCTCCCCTTTGACCCCTTTGCCGCTGGGAAACTGATTCAGGCCAAGAACCGGCGGCATTCCATATTGAATGCGTGTACCACACTGACCGGCGCGGTAGTGTGGTGGCGTGTGAGAGTGTGTAGTTTGAGAGGCGCTGCCCCGTGTGATTGATATAACGAACCCCCGGCCGGTACGGCCAAGGGCGGTGGGTTCACTGAATTAAGTACAAACTTTCCTCGTTTGGCGCTTGGTGTTTGTACCGATCGTTGTGGGTCCTTAACCGCCGGATAGGAGTCGGAAGACCCCAAAGCGATGCGGAAAGGGGACACAGTGTGCAGCAAACTAGCCTTTGGAACCGGATTAGCGCTACGCCTTCGGTGATCCCGGTAGTACAAAATGTTGAGCGCATTTCTCTATTCTACATACGAGGTTTGACGATCCACTTCATCACAGTCATCGATGTAGGAACTCCTTCCCAGCACTGGTCCGAGGCACTTCGGCGCCGGGATGTTCAGCTCGAATACCGTCTTGCCGAAGTCTTCGCTCCTGGACCGGGCGGCTCACTGTCGCTGACCGAGTCTAGACTGAGTGCTTCCAGTACCTCCGGCTCGCCTTCAGCCTCCAGGCGCGGCGGCAGACGCACGTACCCCCACAAAGCGTTGCCAATCACCTTCTGATAGATCAACGGCGCGTGTTTGAGGCCAAGAGGCATCCTGACCCACTTGAAGTGGCCAAGCAGGCAGACAAACGCGCTTGTGTTCGCTCGCTGAGGCATGAGCACGGCCTAGAATCCACTGACCATGTCCAGGCCCAGAAACCACATCAATACTTCGAAGTTGCCGAGCAGGTCGTCGATGACGAGTAGCGGGTAGTTCATCAGTTTGATGAGCTGGTTCACAAGCCGGTAATCAATGCAGAGACGGTTGTCAATTTCGTTTTGCTTCATCACAATGACGATTGGGCTGGCCCACTCAGAATACGAGTACTCGATGATTGCGGCTTCCAGCAGCTCGTAGACTTGCGGCAGCAGATGAGAATCGGCGAGTCTTTTCAGCCAGAGGCTTCGCTTCGTACCTGGCTCGACTTCGATGTCACAGACCACGCCCCGTGCCGGTGGAGCATCTGGCAGTATTGCGAGCTGGTTATTGAGCTAATCGAGGATCACGTAGTCACTGCCTTCATGGTAGAAGACAGCTCCTTCGTCGTCTTCAACTGCTTCAGGTCCACTCTGACTGGCACATACTGCCTTGTACACACTGGCCAGCACTTCAACTGGTTTCGACCAGTTGCAGATTGATTGTCAGTGCTAGGTGCGCATCAGCTGGTTCCTCACGCTTGAGATCCGTTGTTGCAAGAGTTGACGTCGTACCAGCCTCGCTCACACTTTCTTCGCCTGGACCAGCCTTGCCCACGCTTGCTTCGACCAGACCAGCCGCGGTAGCCGTCACCACTGTGGCAGTGGTTGCTGTGGTGTCTGTGGATGTGTCTATCTCGCTGGTCAGTGATGATCCGACGAGATCTGGCACTCTATCCTTGACTTCCTCGCCCTTGACAGAATCTCTTTCGGGAAACAAAGGTAGAACCCACGACTGATTGTGGAAGTTCAACGTTGAAACGGCGATCAGCGTCGTCCATACGCTTGGCAAAACGCCTTAGAGTGAGCGTTCTCGTAGATGAGCACTTGCCACGCCTTGTACGTCACGGAATCGAGTCGAACGCATCGCTCACCAGGCGGTATGTGGCCTTCTTCTACGAAGTACGCCTTTGTCGTCTGGGTCGTGAAGGTGACTAGCTTGGTCGAGATGTTGACGATACGCACATCCGTTGAGAGGCTGTAGCCACCACACGCGACAATTCGAATCGCGGAACGCCCACACTTACAGACCGGCTGGTCTGTAAGTG
>JAADVV010000228.1:0-21224 GCA_023335905.1 Pythium pyrilobum | reverse complement strand
TCGACGCGCTACTGGGCTGCCTCGTCGACGACTGCGGCTGCGCCTTCTCCACGGAGGCCAAGCTCGAGCGCCACATGAAGATGGTCCACTTCAGCGCGTCGTCGTACCCGTGCCAAGTGCGCGACTGCGGCCGCGCATTCTCGAACGCGGGGAACTTGCGTCGCCACATGAGCCAGTTCCACGGGCGGCGGGACTACACGCCGCAGGAGATCCAGCGGGTCGCGCCGCCGGCAGTAAAGCGTGTGTCTACTGCAGATGTCGAGCCGAGCGTGATCCACTGGAGTCCGCGCAGCGTCGACGACGAGCTCTTCGACGCTGAGCTGCTCGATGTGCTCGCGGGCCTTTTCGACTGAGGCGATCAGGCGGATGTCGAAGAATGCGCGATCGAGTGGGTCGCCCGTGAGTGGAGCATGCAGAGGATGTTGGGTGTATTACCGCTAACAGTAAACGGCGCGGAGGCGCAAGCATCTTGTCTCCACATCATACTGTATCCGCATAGGATAACCTAGAGAAATGAGGTGGTAGTCGACGCGGCCAGCAGTCCGCGAGCATGTAGGAGTAGATAGAGTACGTTCTTTAGAAGTACCGTACTACTACACCCAGGGTTTAGTAAACCCTAGTACAGTACCGGCATTACGAGAATATTACTACCATCCAGACAGGCATTGACACTCCATCAAGGGGGCTGGTCATCATGAGCATCAATCGTCTATCAACTGGCACCTGGGTATACAGTACCATTGGAGGCTTGTGGCCCACAAGTTGTGGGCAGCATCAGCTCGCCTCATCTCCCGTTCGCTCAACATGGCCGAACTCACCAGCTGATGATGATGCGACTAGCCAGCAAGATCGTTGAGGAGGTCCGAGCGTCAGACGCCGCAGTGATGATGGCCGAGTGACGAGCTCACTCTCAACAGAACGAGGATCAGCAAGCGAGAGCGAGAGCGCGGCTCCAGCTCACAGAGTGTACTGTACCAAATACTGTACCAAACACCCACCTCACCTACCGGTAGGTCACGCGTGGATGCATCGGACTCCCGAGTCTCTGGATGTCACTAGCACAGTGCGGACTGTAATGACGCAAAGACCCTCGAGCAAACAGCAAACTAATAATGCACAAGAGTGGGAGGGGAAGAGACGCAAATTTTTGCCGCGAGCTGGAAGCGGGTTAACGGAACGACGCGGCAGATATCTCGCCCTGCCGCGGGGTTGCTGAGACTGATCACGCGCAGCGTGAAGAGACCAACGCGCGTGCGCCAATAGTCCATACTAATCGAGTTATACAGTTTCTGGAAAGACCGTTCGTTATCTGTTTATAAATCATTGTGATCGCTATAGAGCGGGTATGTGATATCCTATGAAGCTTAGATGAGAGATACTTTGTACACGGTGAAACTGCGGAGATCAGAGCTCAGCTTGCACTGTATAAATTATACGACGCCTCGCGGTTCCGATGGATAACCCTCCTCGTGGGCCGCGGCTCTACTGCAGCAGCATGCGCGACGACTGTACAGGCGAGTGGCCGAGGCTTCCGCGGTGGGTAAGTGGTGCAACACCTTTCTTGCGTCTCGACGGATGTTTGGACGTGCCCAACGTGACTGGGGAAGTTGTCGTGACTCGAAGGCGGCGGCCGCGCCTAGCTTCGACAGAGAACGGAGCCACAGTCAATTTGGCGTCGACAACGACACGAGCGCTGCACTGTAAAACAATGCCGTCGACAATCGAGAGATACACGCACTCGGCCTGCTTCGACTGGGATGGTTACCACCACGACTTCATCGATTTGAGGATGCGAACCACCGCTTCGGACGACGCCAGTCGGGTGCTGGCCGACGGCAGCAGAGCATCACACGCGGGCTCCTGCAGCAGCGGCGATCGAGACGACCGTCCGTTTGTGTGCCATCACCCCGGCTGCAACAAAGCGTTCCGCCGGCGGTTCACTGTAAAAGAACACATCAAGACCCACTCTGGCAGCAAGACGTTCGTGTGTACCGTACGTTCTTGTCAGAAGGCCTTCACGACGGCGGGGAACCTCACGCGCCACACGCGGCTGCATCATCCATGGCTCGCCAAGCCATTCACGTGCGCGTTTGAGGACTGCGGGTGCTCGTTCACTAGCGAGTCGAAGCTGTCTCGCCACCTCTCGCTCGTGCACCTCGGCGCGACTTCGCACGCCTGCCCGGCCAAGCAGTGCGGCCGCGCCTTCTCCACTGCGGGGAACCTGCGTCGCCACATCAGGCAAAATCACGGTGGTGCCGTGTCGGATCGCGATCCGGAGGGCCACGAAACAGACGAGGAGCTCGGACTTGACGTCTTCGCTGATCGGGTCGAAGTGGAATCTCCTGTCTCCGTTGACCAGTTGGAGATGGAGATTCTTTGGCCCACAGAGTGCACAACAAACAGCGGGGCAGAGACCTTCACACATGACGAGCTATTGGATGCGCTCGCGAGCTTGTTTGACTAGATAAAAGATCAATAACAAAGTAATTCCTTCTCAACAATTCGCAACAAAGCGCTGTCCGCAGGTAAAAATAAAGTGGTCTCTTTTGATCGCACGCAATACCATCACGGCGACAGCTCCTGGCCTTGTATTGTGGAAACCAATGGATGGCAGTAAATAACACTCACGAGATGCTCGTCTTCCGATGGGAGGCCTTTGGGGCCGTCTTGTGCGAGTGGCAGTTCGCGAACGGGTACTTGAGCGGCGCGCTGCGATGGTCCAACACCTAGCCATCATCACCTCAACGTCAGTCTTCTCGCCTCTTCCGCGTCATGGTCCGTACAGACTCACCATGAACCGTCCGGACACTATTCGATAGTACTTCCAAATGATCGACTCGTCCACGACCGGGACGCGGATGTTGCCCAAGTGGTAGTTGTCTGGGATGAGCCCGCAGCGGCACGAGCTGAGCGACGAGCACGGCCCCGGACGACGGATCGGCAGCCACACGGCACGGCATCTAAATAGCACAAACCTCGTCAGTCTTCACCTCGAGAACATTCGTCACACACCCGTGAACAACGGAATAGCGTACCTCTCCAGAAAGTCGGCCTCGAATTCGCACTCGTCGCAGTCAATGCTCACCGTGACGACAGCAAAGTTGAACCACTGGAGCGTGAGCCGGTTGTTCACGAGCTTCTGCGAGCAGTCCACGCCGTTGAGCGCGACAAGCTGCGGCGCCTGCGACGTCGGCCGGCCGCCGCTGGCCGGCTTGTTTAGACCGAGCACGCGTCCTTGCTGGCCGTCCTTCCAAAACACTTTTATCTCCTGAAAGTCCACCGTCAGCGGCTTGTGCTCGAGGTTCTGGACCACGAGCCGCAGCTGCACGAACGCCGAGCCGCCGGGCGACGCGAGCAGGCGGCAGTCGGCGCGGTGCGCGATCGTGAGCCAGACGTCCGTGCCCTGCTGCCGGTTCGAGCCCCAGATCAATTGGTTCTGTTCATGGCCACACAACGCGTCAGCCGTGTTGCTGCCCATATTGCAGCGGTGTCCAAGGCGGCTCTACCTTGGTGGTGTACTTGCCGCGCGGCAGCAGGCCGTTGCGGTCAAAGTAGTCGTAGAGCTCGAGAAAGTCGTCCGTGCCGCAGGCCTTGAGGATCTCGCGCGGCGTCTCGAGCCGCCAGCGACGCCCGCAGAAGCGCATCCAGATGCTGTCGCGGCGGCAGATCTCCTTCCAGTACGAGTTCACGTTCCTGTCCCATAGAGACAGAGAGACATAGAGAGAGATCCAAACGCGTCAGACCGTCTTCAAGGCCATTAAAGTGGTCGGAGACCAGCGCGCGCCGTCCGTACATGGCCGTGAGGATGTCGCGCGGCGTGAGGAACTCGGTGACATACTCAATCTAAGTCAACGCGATCTTAGTGAGTCTCCTGGCCCAGAGCCACGCGCCGCACACGTCACACATACCACGTCCTCGGTCATCGACTCGACGGCGGGAGGCGCGAGCGCGCGCACGGAGAGTTGCTGGTTCTCCATGGATACGAGCGGTGGAGCGATAATGATTCCGCGAATGGACGCGAGAGACAAAGACGCAGAACGTCGAGCCGTCGGCGGTCGTCGCGATGGGCTCGGGTCGTCGCGACGGAGAGATGGAAACTCAACTTGCAGTTGCCCATTCTCGTGCCGCTCCGCCGCCGTTGAGAAGAGATAGATGCACGTCCACCGCGTTCCTGGCGTTGATTGGATTGGCCAAAACAGATGCCGTATCACCGTTTTGATTGGCTATAACTATATGAGCATGATGTACCGGCGCCACTGCAGCATGTACCTATTCTATGGTACAGTGTACACATGTCGGTCGAGAATTGTACCCATACCCCCCACCGGCTCCCGTTACACGCGACTGGGCAGGGGCACTTCCCATACTCAGACCAAGATGTCTGGGGGTTACGAAACCGGTGCTCGGTTGTGCCATTCAGCGAACACGCGCAGAAAGGAGGGGGCACTCTTCTGACATACTATTCTGTCTTTTGCGGTATTTTCGCCGCGTCGTCCATCTGGCCGACATACGCAAGAACCGCTTCATGACCGGGGGCATCATTCGGTAGAAGGTCGTTGCGCACATTCCATTCGCGGCGCTGCAACGTGCGCTTTTCCCGACGGCTTCCCGGCCGCGCAGTCGCACTTGAAGCGAGTAAGATCGTTCCCCCGTCCGCTCCGCGCGGAGCCCGACTTTCCGCGCTCTCATTCGACCATTAGAACCCGAGTTCCACGCGCCAACACCCATCCACATCGACGCAGTCCCGCGTATTTCTCACCATGGCGACCCACCCCGCGGGCAAGGAGCGCGTCGACTGGAGCGAGTCGACGCCCAACTCGCAGGAGGAGACGTTCTACCCGGCCAAGGCGCCGTCGCTCTCGTACGAGCGCAAGATCCGGCTCCACAAGTACGCCGAGAACCGCGCGCGCTCGAGCCTCGGGCTGCTCAGCGAGCAGAGCAACATGCTGTGGAAGCTGCAGGACACCAAGGGCGACGTGGCCGTGTTCAAGCCCAGCTCGGACTGGTCCGAGTTTGTGTCGGCCAAGGCCGTCGTGCGCGCGAACGCGACGTTCCCGAACGTGCTCAAGACCATCTACGACCTCAAGACGAGCGAAAAGTTCAAGCTTTTTCTGCGCAAAGTGCTTGGCGACGCGTTCCTGGACGCCGAGGTGCTCGAGGACCTCAATGGCACGGGCGCGTACCCGAGCGCCAACCCCGTGCGCGACGCCAAGGAGGTGTACAAGCAGGCCGCGATCAAGTGGTGGGCCGTCAAGTCGGGCACGCTCGCGTCCAAGTCGTCCGACTTTTACGTGCTCGAGTACATCGGCATCGAGACCGTGAGCGGCGACATCAAGTCGTGCTTCCTCTTCCAGGAGTCGCTCGCCGAGGTCGGCGGCATGCCGCAGACGCCCGGCCAGAACCTTGAGCGGTCCCAATTTGACGGACTCGTGTGCAAGTTTGAGCGCCTGCCGAGCGAGGACTACGAGGAGGAGTACGTGATGATCTCGGTCGCGTTCCAGCGGCCGCCGCCCATGGTCAGCCTCTTCCGCAGCAACCCAGCCGTCGAGATGGCGCTCCAGTTTGCGCGCGGGCTGCGCGACCTGCTCGAGGACCCGCCCGAGCCGCAGGAGATCTCGGTCGTCAAGACCTCGGACTGGATCAAAGACCACGACCGCCAGTACTGCATCATCTGTACGCGCAAGTTCTCGTCCATCTTCCGCCGCCGCCACCACTGCCGCACGTGCGGCGAAGTGATCTGCTGGCAGTGCAGCAGCACGATCCGCGTGCCGTCCATCAGCTTCACGCACAACGAGACGGGCAAGCAGGTGCTGTCGCGCCACCAGTCCAGTATCCGCGTGTGCAGCCGCTGTGTCGTGACGCACCAGCGGTCCAAGGGCGGGCGCGAGCTGAGCAACCAGGAGGAGTTCAAAGAGTGGATCACGAAGAACAAGGCTGAGGAGCAGATCGCCGTCGTGGAGGAGATCTTCGCCGACAACCAAGTGCCCCACCGACCGCTGCCAGTGCAACAAGTGCTGCTCAGTCCGTCCCACTCGCAAGACCTCAGCGGGCTCAACAACGATGAGGACGACCCGCGCGACCAGTTTTCGCGAAGTCTCAACGAGGACCAGATGCGGAGGCGACAGCAGAGCGCCTCCCGCTTTGGTGCTGAGGAGGAGGAGAAGGCGGACGACAACCGACGGGATAGGGCGTACAGCAGCGACGGCGAGAGCAGTGAAGGGTTCCGTCGCGTCGGCTCGCGTCGCGTGCCTCGGGGGTCCCGGGCTAAGCGGCCGTCGCAAACTGGCAGCAACAAGAACATTGTACAGAACCCACGCCGCCTCAGCAATCAGTCGCGCGATCCGTCGATGTACGAACTGCGGGGCTCGATCCCGAACTCGAGCCGCATGCGGCGCTCGCAATCGGAGGCAGTCGTGAAGCGCCCGGGTGCTCCGCCTCCGCTGCCACCAACCCGGAACTCGCGAACAACCCTCCATCCTCGCCAACGATCGGACTCGGCGGCGCCACGCCGCTCGTCGCTGACCTACGGTGATGGTATGACGCGTCTGAGCGGTGGCGCGGGACGGCTGTCCGGTGGATCTCCCGTGCAGCGTGCCTCCAATGACGCACTGATGTATAACCTCGATCGACGAACTGGCGTGAGTGAGAGCCTCGTGCTACAGAACGCGGCCAGCTGCGTGCACACGGCCTCTGCGTGGGCGACGAGTCGCACGGAGACGCATGCGATGACCAGCGCCTTCCAAGAACTCCTCACCAAGCTCGGCAACGACCTCCACTTTCTCGTGGTCGGTTTCTCCACGGGCTTTGACGCCGCGGTGATCGTCGGGCTGCTTCGCCAGCTCGCACCAGGCGTGCCCTACATCGGTGGCACGATCGCGCGCGGCATGTGTGACGAGAACGCGTGGGTGTCGGTCAACCGCCACAACGACGAAGGCCTCGTGACGCTGTGGGGAGTGAACGACCCGAACGGCGTGTACACGGTCGTGCACGCCGAGTACTCACAGAGCGATGCGCGTGAGAAGACGTTTGCTGCGACGAAGACAGCACTCGCTCGGTCCCAGCCAGATATCGACGAAGGCGAGCGGCCCGCGTTCGTCTCGGTGTACGCCTGCCCGCTCTTCGTGGAGAATGCGATCGACGGTATCCGAGAGGCTGTGAACGCCCCGATCGTCGGTGGCTGCTCATCGGATGCCGCCAAGCAGCGCGAAGGTGGCGAGATGGACGTGTCGTGGATCCAGATCTCGAGTGGCAGCAGCTCCGACTACACCAAAACCGCTCGCGACGGCCGTGGCGACTGGACCGAGATGGGTGTCGCGTTCGCGCTGTGCTACCCGAGTGTGGAGACGTCTGTGGCGTGGTTCAGCGGGTACAGTCCCGTGGGCGTGGGCAGCGAGTATTGCATGGGCGTCGTGACGAAGGCGTCCAACAAGCTGATCTACGAGATCGACTGCAAGCCAGCGGCGGACGTGTACCACGAGTGGCTCGAAGTGGTCTCGGAGAAGAACGACACAGAGATCACGTCGATCGGCTTCCCGCGGCTGGGCAACCTGCACCCCCTCGGCACGACAATCGACATCGTATCGGACAACCAACTCATGGAGTCTGGCAACGGCGGGCTGACGACCAGCGCGTCGCTCCACTCGATGCACTCGACTGACTGGTCTCGACTGATCAACATGACGGCGGTCATCACGGGGATCAACGCCGACGGGTCACTCAGTACCACGAGCTCGGTGGCTCCTGGTACGAACGTCGTACTCATGGAGACGTCAGCGACGTCGCTCAAGACGGCCATTAACAAGGTAAGAGCATTGCTGCAAGCTGGTGGCGGTTGTTTGTGCAGGGAGCTCATCAACAAATGCTTGCTCGTGTCTATGACCGAGTGTAGATGGGTGCGCAAGCGATGGCGAGCAACAAGTTCCACATCAACGAGACCGTGGGCTGTCTGATGTTCCTCTCGGCGGGCGTGCAGGCGCTGCTGGGCCACAAGAGCATGGCCGAGATGGTGCGTCCCTTTCCATGCCCAACTGTGAGGATGCCTTGGTGACATAGTGACTGACTCTTCTTGTGTATGTGTATGTGTATCGTTGCAGGTCGGCGCGTACCGCAACTGGTCGGGCGGCGCGTGTCTGATGGGCATGACGACATTCGGCGAGATTGGCCACCTGCCGCACTCGACCGACTTCCCGCACTATGATTCGCTCATGTTTGGCGCCATCATCTTCTCCAAGCGCAGCCGCAAGGAGTATTTGTACCTCGACAACAACGAGTGAACGGGGAGAATGTGTCTCCTCTCCCTCTTTCTCCCCGTTCTCGTATTACCCTCTGACCCCCTCCCCAGCACACACCACACTCTGTACACACACATCACACGAGTATCCTCCTCCCCCTTCCAGCGACCACTATTCTACCATAGACTCTATAATCGTACGTACAGCATCCACTGCATAGCCACGCTTCCTCGCCATTTCCGTTTAAGCTCGTTCCCCGGAGCTGCTGGGGATTTCATCCAACATGGGCACAGCTCCTTACACCAATTTCACCCAATCATATCGATTACTGGACACTGTTTTAGCCAATCACAAACACCACAACGACTCATCTCAGTCCCGTCGGCATCTCCAGTGGATCTCCTCGAGAAGCCGAGCACTCTCTCAACCTCGAACAACCCACGGACAACACCCTCGACCGACCACTGGGAGCCTCATGGTGCACAACCGCCTCTGCGTGGGCGGCCATGCGATGACCAACGCCTTCCAAGAACTGCTCACCAAGCTCGGCAACGACCTCCACTTTCTCGCGGTCGGTTTCGTAGACGCCGCGGTGATCGTCGGGCTGCTCCGCTAACTACCGTAGCACCGGGCGTGCTCTACATCGGTGGTACGATCGCGCGCGGCAGTGGCGAGACCGTGGGCTGTCTGATATTCCTCTCGGCGGGCGTGCAGGTGCTGCTGGGCCACAAGAGCATGGACGAATTGGTGTGTCCCCTTCCACTACGCTGGCGCAACGACCGACTCTTCTTGTGTGTGTCTGTGTGTGTTTGTGCCGTTGCAGGTCGGCGCGTGTCTGATGAACATGACGACGTTCGGCGAAATCGGCCACCTGCCGCACTCGACCGACGCCCCGTACTATACTTTGACTCGCTCATGTTTGGCGCCATCCTCTTCTCCAACCGCAGCCGCAAGTCGATAGGGAGAGAGACATGCCCCCCCACGCAGTACTCACACAACACACGAGTATTTCCCCATACTGCGGCGTCTATTGGACCGTTGACTTGACAGTATTCCACGTACAGCACGCCACGCTTCATCCCGATTCCATCTCCGTTGCAGTCCCGAGTTTCTGCGGATCTCTTTCGAACATGGGTACATTTCTCAAACCACTTTTATCCAATCCCATTTCGCTAAAGTATACTATTTTATCCAATCAATAAGGTTATTATTTCAACCAATGAGAGCGTGCTAGCGTCTCTCGCAGGTTTCCGGCCACTCGCGACGGCAACCTCGCCATACAAAGCGCCATACTAAAAACCCTCTCTCTCTCGATCTGGCGCAGTATGGGCGAGAGTTCGCGCAAGCGGCGCCGCGACAGCAGCGCGAGCAGGAGCCGCAGCCGCACGCGGCGGTCCGGAGGTAGCGGCCGTGAGAAGGAGCGGCGCGCGCGCTCTCGATCGCGGTCTCCGCGGCGTCGCGACGACCGCCACAGGCGCAGCAACCGCCGCCGGTCGTCGCTGTCGTCGTCGGCCTCACGGTCGCCGTCGCGCTCACGGTCGCGGTCGCCGCGCCGAGAGAAGGAGCGCAAGCGGTCGCGCCGCTCGTCGTCTGCGAGTGACCGCGCCACTCCAGCGTCGTCGTCGTCGCGCAAGGAGAAAAAGAGCCGCAAGAAGGAGAAGAAAGAGAAGAAGGACGACCGCCACCGCCGCCGCCGCCGCGACCGCTCGGGCTCGCGGTCGCGCTCGAGGAAGCGCGAGCACGAACGCAAGGACGAGAAAGAAGAGGACAAGTCGTCCGTGGCGGAGGCCGTTGCTGTGGCGGTGGCGTCCAGTGGGAAGGACGGCGAGAACAAGCAGGCGGCCGTGGCGCCGGAGAACAAACCCTCGGTGACGGCGCGCAGTCGCAGTCGCAGTCCGGCGAGGCGACGACACCGCAGCCGGAGCCGCAGTAGAGGACGTGCGACGGCGGCAACAGCGTCGACGTCACACGCTGCGCCACCGCCAGCGGTGGAGCCCAAGAAAGAAGCGCCCAAGCCGTTGACATTCACGGGCATCTCCCTCAAGACGGACAAGAAGCCAGGAGGAGTTGTAGCCAAGGGGAAGCCCAACGGCGCTGTGGCTCCAGTGGCGATGGCAGCCCAGAACGGAGCGGCAGCGGAGGACGAGAAGCAGCGGCGACGCGAGAAGCTCCGGCTGTGGCGCGAGCAGCAGCTCAAGCAGAAGAAAGACGAGGAGGACGACGCCGAGCAAAAGAAGCTGGTGAGCAGCTTCTTGGCCGAGGATGATGCAGTGCCCAAGCGGATAAAGCTCTGGAGCCTCGACGAAAACGAGGAGAAGAAGGAGTCGCCCGACGAGAAGCTGAAGCGCGAACAGCAGGAAGCCGAGCAGCGCGAGCGCGAGCAAAAAGTCGTTGAAGAAGTGGATCCGCTGGACGCGTACATGGCTGGGCTCGTCGACGAAGCCGCGATCCAGCAGTCGATCGTGAACCCAGCCGCGAACGTCATCTCGCTGGACGAGATCCAGTCGCGCGAGAAGCTGAACATTTATGGAACGTTTCTGCCACCGACGGAGGCGGTGCCTGTCAACGGGACAAGCAAGTCGACCAAACTCGCAGCTGTAGTGGAAGCGAACGCGGAGCCTACGGAGACGGAACATGAACGTGAGGCGCGCGAAGAGCGAGAGCTGAAGGAGTTCATGCGCGCGCTGCGCGAGAAGCGCGAACAGGAAGAGCGAGAGGCAAAGGCGTTGGCCGCGGACGGCGCGGATGCTGGCGAAGCCGATGCTACAGTGAAGAAGGAAGACACGGGGCGCATCTATCAGGGTCTGGACGAAGACATCATTGGTGAAGAAGCTGACAATGTTGACCACCGATCCGCGCTGGAGATTCTCCAGGAGGCGCAGAAGAAGAAGGACATCCAAGCCGTGGATCACTCGCAGGTTGATTACATAGCGTTCCAGAAAAAATTCTACATGGTCCCGAAGGAGATCAAGGCGCTCACGGAGGAAGAAGTCCAGTCCATCCGAGACGAGCTCGAGATCAAGATCCGCGGCAAGAACTGTCCTCGTCCTGTCGACAAGTGGACGCAGTGCGGGTTCAGTGTGCGCATGCTCCAGCTCATCCAGAAGCAGGGCTACACAGAGCCGTTCGCGATCCAGCGGCAGGCCCTACCAGCGATCATGTCCGGTCGCGACGTGATTGGTATCGCGAAGACAGGCTCGGGCAAGACACTCGCGTTCCTGCTGCCCATGTTTCGCCACATTCTCCACCAGCCGCCGTTGAAGGAAGGTGAGGGACCGATCGGTTTGATCATGGCGCCAGCGCGCGAGTTGGCTCAGCAGATCTACGTTGAGGCGAAGAAATTCGCCAAGGGCCTGGGGATGCGCGCGACCGCCGTGTACGGCGGCTCGTCAGTGTCGGAGCAGATCGGAAACTTGAAGCGTGGATCCGACGTCGTCATCTGTACGCCCGGTCGTATGATTGACATTCTGTGCATGAACGCGGGCAAAATGGTGTCGCTGAAGCGAGTCACGTACGTCGTGCTGGACGAGGCTGATCGCATGTTCGACATGGGCTTCGAGCCGCAGATCACGAAGATCATGATGAACGTTCGCCCGGACCGCCAGACGCTGCTGTTCTCAGCGACGTTCCCGAAGGCCGTGGAGACGTTGGCTCGCAAAGTGCTCAAAAAGCCAGTGGAGATCACGGTCGGTGCGCGCAGCACGGCCTCGGGTGACATCACACAATACGTGGAAGTGCGCGAAGAGAAGGACAAGTTTATGCGGCTGCTGCAGCTTCTCGGTCTGTGGTACGAGAAGGGTAACGTGCTCGTATTCGTCAACACACAGCAAGCGTGCGACCAGCTTTTCCAAGACTTGATGAAGGCTGGATATCCAGCATTATCACTTCACGGCACGTGCATCTGTGCGTTGTTGTCTTTGCCGGTCAGAAAACTAATGGTTGTATTTGTTGTATCGTGTAGGCGGCAAGGACCAGGTCGATCGTGACTTCACAATTGACGATTTCAAGCGCAAGGTGCGAACGCTGATGGTGGCGACTTCGGTTGCCGGCCGCGGTCTTGATGTGAAGGATCTCGTTCTCGTGATCAATTACCACTGTCCGAACCACTTGGAAGACTACGTGCACCGCGTGGGACGCACGGGAAGGGCCGGTCGCAAGGGCACGGCGTACACCTTCATCTCCGCAGACGTACGTCGCCTGCACTTTTCTGGAATCTGTTTTGTCTTGCGCGCTGACAAGTATTGTTGATACTCAATCTATAGGAGGAGGAATACTCGGTGGATCTCGTCAAAGCGCTGGAGAGTGGAAAACAGATCGTGCCTTCTGAGCTCGCGAAACTCGCCGATGGATTCAAGGAGCGAGTACGCAAGGGCGAAGCGCGGTATCACGGTAGCGGTTTCAAGGGCAAGGGCTTCACGTTCGACGATAGCGAGAAGAACGAAGCGCAGCGAGCAGCGGACTTGCAGAAGCGACAGTACGAGTTGCAAGAGGGAATCTTTGTGGAGGTGCGTGGCAATTGTTTGCTCTACTGTGGCTTGGATGCCCAGGATAGGTACTAACTGCTTCATCATTTCACCTGTGTATAGAACCACGACGCGAGCGACGACGACGATACGGAATCAGTTGAAGACACGGCGGCACCAACAGAGTCGGTTGCCAATCCTGCAGCTGCGGCCCAGGCTACTCCGAGTGCTCCACTCGACAGCGAAGCCTTATCGGCAGTGCGGAAAGCTCAGCAGATCGCGCAGATTCTCGATCGCCAGTACAAGCAGAGCCAGTCGGCCACCAATGGTGCGGACGAGGAGAGCCACTTTGACGAGGAACTCGAGATCAACGAATACCCCCAGCAGGCCCGTTGGAAAGTCACGCAGAAGGAAGCCACCGAGCGCGTTGCCGAGCTCACGGGTGCGGCCGTCATCACACGCGGATCGTACGTACCTGCTGGTCGCAAGCCCAACCCAGGCGAACGCAAGCTCTATCTGGTACGTCTCTTGGTCGTCCACCTTCTTCGTGAGGTGTGTGCACGCGCTGACTCTGCAACTTTGTTTCGTAGGCGATCGAAGGCCCATCGCGGGCGGCGGTGCTCGAGGCCAAACGTGAACTGCAGCGAATATTGGACGAAACGACGCTCCAAGTCGGCTTGGGCGGCGGCGATCGATACGGCAAATACAATCTGTAAGGTGATGGATTGAGCGGAGCAATACAAAACTGACGTGGGAGATGAGAGCAACTGCAGCGGCGTGTGCTGTGTGTGTGTGTGTTCAGATTCATAGTATTACGAGCAGGACGGATGTCGCTTTGGCGTTCAAGCGACCACGAGCGGACTCTAGTCTAAGAGACGGCGTGTGGAGCGGCTCGACTTGGACGCGAGGGTAGAGAAATTCGGGATGGTACAATTTGATCGGGTGCAGTCTACGATACGGATGTGTGATGAAAAAAACGGTGTGGCTCTGTGGTGTTAGATCGCCGAATGGCTCTCCGACACAGGCGCTTTGAGGCCGTCGAGACACACGACTTCGTCCACATCCTCGGGCGGCAGCAAGAAGCACGACGGATCGAACGCGGCGATGTCGGGCGACGAGAACTGCGCGTACACACGCACGCCCTGCGAATGCAGCGACACGGTCGGATACAGTTCGATCCGCGACGGGAACGTGAAGCGCGCGACCACGATGTTGCCCGCGCTGTCTCGCACCGCCGACCCGTTCACACTGAACTGCACCTCGGCGCGCGCGATGCCGGCCTCCATGCCGTTCAGGAATCCGTTCGGGCGGTCGTCGTCCTCGATGTACACGAGCACGCCGACGGTCGACGGGCACGAGAACCCGCAGTTGACCGACTGGAAGCGACGAAACTGGGCGCCCGTGAGCACGTGGCCGGCCGAATAGAAGCCAACCTGCACAAGAGAGAGAGAGAGAAAGAGAGAAAACAGCAAGCACACGCCGTCAGCCATCCGTCTCCGCAAGCAGACCAGACAGAAGAATGAGCCACGCGACGCACCGAGTTGCGGGCCGTGCCCACGAGCGTGTTGAGCGGCATGGACCGCGGCGCGACGCCGATGCAGGCGCTGATCTCCTCAGCCGGCACGCCGGTCGCGCCGCTGCGGAGCAGCCCCGCGCCGCCCACGACGCCACTCGCGATGGCCGGCGACGGGCCGCTCGAGAGCTCCATCTCAAAGTACACAAACCGGTTGCGCAAAATCGGCACGGTGCCGCGCACGCTGCGGTACATGCCCGGCCCCTCCTACAGCCACCACCGTCAGCGCGCCGCTCGTTCCCACCTCACCAAGCCACACACACACACACACACTCTCTCTCTCTCTCTCTCGCTCGCTCACCTTGACGGCGCAGTTGCGGCCGCACGTGAGGTGGACCTCCTGGTCGCACTCGTACTTGTTGAAGCGCGGGATCTGCCGGTGCGTCTCGCCCGTGAGGTTGACCGCGCGCTGGAGCCGCAGCTTGTCGCGCGCCTGGTACAGTACGTCGTCAAAGTAGTTCTCGTAGATGAGCTCGAACTTGCGCCGCTCGCGCGGCGACGCCGGGATCGACCGCGGCGACGACGACGACGGCTCACCAGAGATCGACGCCGACGACGAGCACGACGCCGACGACGAGCATGACGCCGACGAGCACGACGACGACGACGCAGCGTCGCCGTCGCGGTGGGCCGCGCGGCCGCGGCCGTCGGGCGCCCGCAGACGCACGGTCGCCTCGAAGGACCGCAGCGGGATCTCAAAGTGCATGAACTGCTGTATCCGCCGGTTGATGTTGACCGGCACCATACACTCCTTCTCGCGGTACTCGAGCACCACGGCCGTCACTACGGAGAACCAAAAAAACAACAAGAAAAAACAAATACAAAACAAAACCCACACCAAAATGTTCGCGCGTCGTCAGCACAAGAACCGAAAAAGCACGCGAGAACGAAAAAGAAAAAAAGCGGAAACGCACGCGGTGAGTCGTCCATGTAGTGGTCGATCTTGGGGCGCTTGGCGCGGCGCGGCGTCGCGGCCTTGGCCGAGTCGGCCGCGCTCGGGCCGAGGTGGAGCGCGCGCTCGACCGTCTCGAAGAGCCGGCAGAAGAGCGTGCACGCCGTGGGCACGCCCGGGAAGCGCAAGATGAGAATAAATATGCGGCGGCACGCGCCGACCGTGCCGGCGAACGCGAGGTCGTTCAGCCATTTCATGACTTTTGGGACGAAATATGACGAGAACCAAAATTGTTTTTGGTTAGACCCACCGACACCAGAGCATACATCCACGCGTCGTGGTTCTCACCTGCGAGAAGCCAGTGGACGAAGCCGCGCACCTCCTCGGGCTTGGCGACGTCGCGCCAGGCGTCGCTCTCGGCGATGAACTCGCCCATGCGCTCGGCCTGCTGGATCTTGGCGTACGTCGGCGCCGCCACGGGCCGCGTGAGCGAGCGGTCGACCATCTTCGCGAGGCGGCGCTTGAGATCCTTCACGAGCGACGTCGGCAGATGCAGCTTGGTCTGGAGGCTATCCAGTGCGTCGAGAAATCCTATACAAACCAGCAGGAACTGCTCGCATACGTGCAGGTTAGATCGGCTTGTGATCCCCACGGCAGGAACAACTCTCTGAGGTAGTAGTGTGTACCGTCTCCTTGGTGTCATGCACGGACCGCATCGCGAAGGAGCACGCGTTCGCACCCACGGCGTACAGCACGGACGGCGGCGGCGCGCGCTCCACCGCGGAGGACACGCCGCCGCCGCTCTTGAGCGTCGTGGCAATCGCGGGCGCGGCGCGGACGGTCGCGACAACGCCATGGCTCATCGCGTTCACTCCTCAAGTCTTGGTGTCTTGCCGTTCGTGACGATGTCGACCGCAGTGCTGCGCCGGACGGAGGACCGAAAGGGTCGATAGATCCAGGCTCTGGGTTCTGGGCGAGAGAAGAGAACGCTCTGGACGAGAGCAAATTTGCTCGGCCCGCGTGTCGTTTGGTGTACTGCGGCCCCCGAGCCAGCGCGGATTGCTCTCCGCTCCGCTCGTTGGTTTGGCTCCTCCTTCTCGCCTGTTCTCCGCCACCTGCTTTTCGAATGGTGCCGCGCGTTGCTCGCTCCTCCCTCGTTGTGCGTCTGGGGGCGCGGGTTGCCTTTCCGCGCCTTTCGAAATCTTCCCCCAGTGTCGGTGGGCGGTGGCTTTTTGTTTTTCTTTTGTGTTTTTGTCCGGTCGGTTGGAAAGTGGAGGCTGTCGGGCCAAAAAGAGCGGGGCTGCGTGGGATCCAAAGTTCAACTCAGGTATTAGCTCGTCTGAAAGAAGAGCCACGAATACTTCACTTTCCGCAGCTGTACTGAGATAAGCACCCTGCAACAAAGAAAGAAAAAAAACAGAGAGGCGCTGGGCTGGTTCGAGCCAATTGCGCTCTCCGGAAATCGAAAAAAAAAAGAAATCCGCGTGGGTCTAAACATCGGAAAATGACAAAAGACGACTCCCGTTGTCCCAACATTACAAGAAGACGTGGAGATTCCATTTAATGGAATCTCCACGTCTTCTCGTAATTTTCAGTCGACTGGGCTCACGAAATCCAGAGTGCACGCTTTTCTTTCTCGCGCTGGATACTCTTCCAGACGGCCCCTCGCGCCCTCGATAATCTTTAGACGCACATGACATCATACCACCGACGAACATGGCACCACCTAGTGAAGGCCACCACGTCACTCCGCCAGCTCCATGGGGGACCCACCACGCGCGTCGTCGGGATGGGCCTCCACCGTGTACCGGTATGTTCAGTGAACAGAACAGTGAAGCTTCCTGCACATCCACTGGCCCATTGGGCTGGTCGACCCGACCGCAACGGCAGGCGAAATCCCATACAGTACTGTATTCTCGGAACTCCCGATACACAACACGACGGCGGGACGAAGAATGGCGAGAATGCTGGTTATATCAATCCCGGCACCATAACCTAACGTCGTGTGTGTGTGTGGAAACGCGTGAGGATGGGAGACGGGGCCGTCGGCCTCGGCGTGCAGTGCTCACTGCCGACTGCGTTGAAGTTGCGGAACCGACCGGGAGCGCATTGCGCCCAAGACGCAGCGTCCCGCGTTGCCTAGTGAACGCCAGGACTCGCTCCGACCACATATAACAACACATCCTCACACGAGTCGTGCGGCACGACCCTCCACGACCTCGCGCACGACATGTATCCATGTTGAATTTGCACGCGCATCCATCCTATACAGTGCAGTGCAGCGCCTCACTGCGCATCCCCGTGGGCGCTCGTGTTCGCCAGCATCGCGAGCGCGGCCGCGCGCACCTGCTGGCTCACGTGGCACAGGCCCTCGAGGCCCTCGAGCCGCTGGGTCTCGAGCGCGCGGATGCCGCTCTCGAGCGCCGCGATCTCCGCGCCGAGCCGCCGCACCTCGGCGTACGCGTCGCCCGACTTCATCCGGATGGCCTCGTCCATGTGGGTCTTGCGCGCCTGCAGCTCGATGCAGCTCCGCTCGATCTCGGCGCGGAGCTCGGCGAGCCGCCGGTGGATCGCCGCCTGGGCCTCCGGGATCTCGGCGGTCGTGGTCGCCAGCAGCGCCGCAAACTCGGCGCTCTCGCCGCGCAGGTACACGAGCAGGCGCGCGGCCGCGGCGTTGCGGCTGTGGACGTGCTTGGCCAGCACGTTGCGGAGCACCTCGAGCTGCTGCTTGCACTCGCGCATGTCCTGGAAGCTGCCGCTCGCCGCGCGTTGCGTGACGCGTGCGATATGCTGCTGCGTGTCGTGCAGCGTCTTGCTCTGCTTGTCGTACTCTTCAATAAATATGGTCCGGATCGAATCGTCGTCCGACAGCGACGCGAACGACGGCATCGCCGTCTCCGTCGAGCCCCCCGCTGAGGCAGCGTGGACTTCTGTCTTGATCGCGGAGGCTGCAGCGTCGACGTGGCCGTCCGAGCTCGGCATCTTCGCCGTCTCGTCGTCGTCGTCTTCGGTTAAATCCACAATCTCCACTGCTCGTGACGAGCGCGCCTTGGGCGGCTGCTGGGTCTGTTCACTCTTGACCTGCACGGGCGGCTCCGGTACCCGTTCGGTCTTGACGGGGATGTCCTGTTCTGCCACGTCGGCCTCACTGTGGCTGCTCGAAGTCTTCTCCACGGGAGCACTCGGCGCGGGTGTCTCCGTATCATGAAGCCGCACCCGCTCCATCTTGATCTGCACAGCCTCGGTGGTGGTGGGCCGCTGCGCTGCCCCGGCAGCTTCCTGTGGTGGTTCCCCTTCGTCCGACGTCGCTTCGTCGTCGTCGTCGGCCGCGCGGTCGCGCGGGAGTGGAATGTAGTCCGACAGCGCGCCGGCCTCGCGCTTGACCACGTTGGCCGCGCCATCTCTCGCCTGCAGCGCCTCTCGCCGCTTCAACTTCACGACGGCCTTGTACTTGTCGCTCCACGTCGTGTGCCGGAAGTGCTTCATCAAGGCACCTAACGCACATCCACCAAAGGCGCTGCATTAGCACGGGCACCACACCCGATTGCACAAATGACTCCGTCTCCAAACGACGCTACCTTCCGTGGAGTGCCAGACATGGGCGCGCATCTCGTCCGAGACCTTGTGGGCCGCGGCGCAGCAGCGCTCGCACTGGTGGCGGTCGCAGTCGCGGCAGTAGAAGTCGTGGCCTCGCAGGTGGCAGTCCTGGCAGGCTACAAAAAGTATCCAGAGTCGAGTCCAGACCCATCAGCCCCTCCACGCGATGCCGCCCCCTTCCACGATGGGCTAACCGCACGCACCGTTGCATGGCCCGATGTCCTGGTGGCTCTCTGGATCACTCAGCGCGCTGTGGACGCTGGCGTCGCAGGCGCGGCACAACTGGAGGTTGCACGTCTGGCACTGCACTTCGGCCCACGCGGCCGAGCACACGCCGCAGCGCCGCCACTTGAGCGCTGCACACACACAAGACGCATCAGCACACGCGCTATCTCTCCATCCATGGCCCACGCAGCGAAGCGCACCGGCAGGCTCCAGATCGGCGCCGTAATCCACATTCTCCCAGCCAACGACCTCCATGATACCGATGACCACGGACAAAATGGGGGAAGCCACCTCGCCGTTGTCCATCAGCATTCATTTGCACCAATCATCACTGCTATAGCACATATACAGCCAATCAGAAGTCGAAAAAGGTCATATTGGCCAAAATAGAATGTCGAAGTGACATGCTTCAGTTGGGCGAGTCGCTTCGATAAAAAGCCCAACGTGAAGACCTCCCTCCCTCACAACGCCACCCGCAACACGATGGAGCTGCAGTTCCACGCACCGACCGTCCGCTGGCGCGCACCGCAGCGCAGCGCCGAGGTCGCGCCGGAGAGCAGCGTGTCGGTCTCGTTCCCGACGCGCGACCTCGCGTCCAAGGAGATCCGCCGCCGCGTCGCGCGCCTGCCCTGCACGTTCACGCTGCCGTTCGAGGACGAGCAGGCGCTACTCAAGCACGCTGTGGTGTTCACCGTCGCGTCCGATGGGCGCGAGGTCGCGAGCCACGAGATGTCGCTCGCCGACTGCATCCCGATCCTCGCGGACTCGCAGATCGAATGGACCAGTCGCATCTCCGCGGTGGGTGCTGGACACGATGAAGCTGCAACTAGCAGCATCTGGGCGTAAGATTATGACGTCTGATCGCCATGGGGTGTTGTGTGTGTAGGCGAAGCAGGAGACGGCGCTGCACGTGGTCATCCCGATCAGCACGAACCGCCGTCCGCGCGAAGTGGTCGCGAACGCGCTGGCGTACCGCGACCAGGCCGTCTCGCTCGCACAGAAGGTGGGCCTGGTTGCCGTTCTCGTGGAGATACCAACCATGTATTCACTCCCAACGGCTCACTGCTAGCTTGCTCTTCACAAGAACGCCGTGGCCGTCGGGCTGTTGCCGCCGATCCTCGGCTGCTTTGCCGGCGTGGTCCTCACGGCGCCGCTCTGGATCCCGTTCACGCTGCTGGTTGGCATCCTGGGCTTCCCGCTGTGGTTGGTCATCGGCGTCGGTGCGTCGCTGCTGATCTCGATCTCGGCGATCTCGAGCGTGATCACGGTCAAGGCCGTGCAGTCGCGACGCATCAAGAGCTCGCTGCGCGAACTCGCGCAGAGCCCCAGCGGCCAGTACCTGCTCTTGGCCAACTCGGGCAACACGCGTCTGCCGTCGCCCACAGAGCTTGCGCACCGCGCCAAGCTGTACGTCAACGAGGATCCGTCGCGCAAGCTGCTCGCGAGCCTCGTCGTGGACTTTATCGGCAACGCGACGTTTGTCGTGCCGGGCATTGGCGAGCTCGCCGACATGTTCTGGGCGCCGGCGTCGGCGACGCTCGTGGCGGCCATGTACTCGGAGTCGTCGCCGTCGGCCAAGTACTTTGCGTTCATCGAGGAGATTTTGCCGTTCACGGATTTCATTCCGACGGCGACCCTGGCCTGGTACGTGGGTGGTGTCGTTGGCCGGTTTCTCGAAAGTTAGGAATGGTGGACTAACGGAAAGTACCGGTATGCTGGAAATACAGGATGAAAGAGAACGTGCACAAGGAGGATTTCCGCAACTTGCTGCTCGGGAAATCGCGCGCGAAGAAAGAGTAAAAAAACGGTAACGTTAGGAACAGCTTGGAAATGGGCTAACCTAACCGTGCATGGAATTTATGGAAACAATTATGCGTTCTGGCGTCTCTCCGCTGGTGCTGTCCCCTGAGGGGGACCCCCCCTTTCTTACTTCAACTGCCCGCGCCATCGTGAAAATCGAATACTGGAACAGGGAACAGCGGACGTGAAGCCACATTATTAAAATAATGTGGTATTAACAACGAATCCATGGCTCAAGTAGCCCTCATTTGGGAGTTGGCAAAAAAATCATGAAATCCGGAATGGGCTCCACAAGTGTGAGCTCGACGAAATATCATCGTAGTCACCTTAAAGACCATGATGGAGCAAACCGCATAGCCCTCGCTTCCCACAAGGCAGCGATAACGCCTAAACATGCTCAGGATTGTTCTAATCGATCTTGATCGCGGTTTCATCTTGGAACC
>JAADVV010000227.1:0-21294 GCA_023335905.1 Pythium pyrilobum | reverse complement strand
AGCTCGTTTAGCGAGACAGCTTGGCCGAGTGGTTAAGGCGGTAGACTAGAAATCTACTGGGGCAACCCGCGTGAGTTCAAATCTCACAGCTGTCGACTCCTTTTGCTCTCACGCATCTGCCTTTGCATCGTGAAAGTGCCGTGATCGACATGGGACCCGGACCCTCAGGAGAGCCTCTGTCCCCAACGTGAGCTTGACGGTAACCCGAGTTACCTTCGACCAACCTCGGTCAAGCACGTGACCCCGGTCATTTAGGTGAACCCGGTTGGCTAGGTGAACCTGATTAGCCAATCGAACTGGGTCACCTAGGTGGCCAAGAGTGGCCGATCGCCTGTCTACACTCGGTTTGCGCATACGATCGTCTGATTGTTAGGTCATCATCTGATGAGTGGACTCCATGTAGAGCTAGGCGAAACTGGCAACGGCATAATGGCAAATAGACTCCAATTTTCGTCCCAAGTCCACAAGTTCACTGCGGTACAAGGTCAAGGAGCGACTTAAGTCTCGTCACCAGTAGGAGGTGACGTTAAACCTTCCGGGCGCCCGCGCGCTCGATGACTGTGAGGCGCCGCGCGCACCAAGTGGGCCGAAGAGAGAAGGAGGAGAGGAGAAGGAATTGCGAGGTCACCTACGGGTCATCTCACCTTCGCGAGTACTTACGCCAAGTGCCGCGCGTACGGAGGAATCAAGTACCCCACCCGCACACCCGACACGGCTGAAGCACGCTGAGCAAGATCGGCTCTGTGCTCGATCGGCCGCCTGCGTGTTTACCTGCGATCGACACGAGGCAAGCACCGGACCCGGAGGAATTCACAACTCCTCCGGTCAAGAACCCAAAGTCTTCATCCTACCAGGTGACTGCGGCTCGTCAGCAACTCACGAGAAGCGAGCTGCGCACCTGTGCGACGTTGCTGGTCAAGAACAAAGAAGAAGAAGGTCTGTTGGTCGGGGTGACCTGAGCTTGAGTGTATGGCTGCACTCCCCTTACATCGAACGCCGTTACCACAGTGGTGCGTATGCCAGGATCCGGCAATCGCATGGGACGAACGTCTGGGAAATCACCATCACCACCCACAGAGGTGGTGGTGACTCCGTTGAAGACAACGGGTCGCCCATAGCTACGACTGGAGGGCCCCCAATCCGCGCTACGCAAGAAGAAGGAACCTATCGTAAAGCCCCCCGCGTGTCCACGTGGTTAGATTGGAGGGCGGCAACGTTACCCGTAACCTGCTGCCTGAGATGGAGGAAGAAGGCAAGTCCGACAGCTCTGAGTCGGTCGGCAAGATGATCGACGATGGCGATTCGACAGTCGAGTTGCACGAAGTCGTGGCTTGGCCGCGCTCGCGCTCTCCGGGACGCCCGAGACGCTGACGACACGTGCCGTCAACTCGGTGCCGATCAAGATGGATCCGACGGTACCCACGGCTGTGCCCGCTCGCATGCTCGGGGTGCTGATGGCCGAACACGACGCGCTCAAGCACCTCAGTGTGGTGCGGAACGGCGTCGCCGCCGATGTTCGAGATCCGGGGTTCGCCTCGATGCGTGATCAGCTCCAGGTGCTCGGCGCAATTATCGGGGTGTTCATCACGGCGGGATACAGCGTGAACATCCGCGATCAGCAGCAAGTCGTCTGCACGGACCTGACCACACTCATCTCGCCCAGCCAGGCGATCTACGGCTTGTCCCTACGACACCAGATGCAGCGCAAGTTGGAGGCCGTGATCGCGTCAAACAAAGGTGGCCTGCTGAGCGAGCACGAACACAAGCGTATGGCCGAGCAGTACATCGGGAAGTCGAAAGATCAGGTGCACGAGGTGCAAGAGTCTCTGATTTTGAAGGAGGGAATCAAGGCGCATCAAGCCGCTCGAGAACTATCTGCAGGAGATGGCTGACCATCTGGCCGAAGCCGAGGGCAAGGTAGTTACCGCGGCCGTTGCACAGGCTCCTGCGACTCCGTGGAGTAACAGTTCAAGCCAAGCGACCCGCGCAGCCGAACTGAAGCCCAAGGTCGGGGTCAAGCGAGAATCGGCCGCTCAGTCGAAAGTGTTCGTCTCCTCGGGGACTCCGTTCAAGTCATCAGACGATCTGGCCGACATCTACGAGGAATGCACGAAGCGATCGTCTGGGGTGAACGCGACCACGCGCCTGCGCGCGTCTGCGGTGTCCGACCTGAAGCCGTTCGACGGTCGTAGCCGAGAGGAGTTCCGAGGCAAGGCTTGGTTGAGTCGACCCCCTCGGCCTTCTGACGTGACCAAGTCGACGACGGCGAGGCTTGTCTAGTGTTCCCGAGCCTGCTCTCGCATCAGGCCAAGAACTGGTACCACCAGCTCAAGCGCGGGTCGCGGATCAGCTGGTCGGTTCTGCAGCACGCTTTCGAGGAAGAATACTGTGGCGCTACCATCTCGCCGCAGCGCAGGTACTTCGACATGCGCCGTCGGCCGAACGAGAAGCCGCTCGACTACCTATACCGACTCAAAGTGCAAGCGAAGGAGTCCTTGGTGGACTACATGCAGCCGGAGAACCAGTCGGCTCACGTCGAACTCTTCCTGGCGACGCGTGAGGATCCGGACCTATCGCGTCAGCTCAGCGTCGCGCTTCCGCTCAACGCAAATGCGAAGTTGCTTGCGACGACGCTGCGTAAGCTGATGAACCAGAACGCCAGACTGAAGCGCGAGGAGGGACTGGGCACGCGAGTCAACCGCCGCGACCGCGAGCGTGATCGTGAACGCGGCCGTGAACGGGATCGCGACCGTGAAGTGCGCCAGTCGCCGAGGTCGCCTCGAGCTGGCTCAAAATCCCGCCCGATCATCGTCGCCGCGCTGAAGGCGGCCAGATTGTTCGATGTGGAGGAAGGCGACGATGCAAGTGATCCGGATGAGGTAGAGAGCGACGCGTCAAGCGAGATCGACCTGTCCGACGACGAGACCGCCGAGGCCTCGCCTGAGGTGCCCGCCAAGTCGAGCACCAAGCTGCCGATGAGACCGCCGCGAAGGTCATCGCCGTGCTGAAGACCAAGCACGCTGACCCGGCGGCGGCGACTCCACAGGCGCGGGGCCGATGGCGCGCCCACTTCTCGTCGCCACCGACACCGCTCGCTGAGGCGCGGGGCCACTGGTCGCGCCCTCCCCGTCGTAGCGAGCACTGCTGCGGGGTTCCTCTGGGGTGTGAGGCTCGCAACCACGTCACAGAGCTTGTTCATCGAGACGAGTGCGCCGTGCGCTTCCGTCGCCACTCGCTCGCCGGCGCCCCGTTGCAGCGCGCTCCCCGTGATCAGATCGGCCGCCGCGTTGTATCCGCGCGCGATGTGGATCAGGTGCGCGCGGAACTTGGCCAGCAAGGTGAGTGCTTCCGCGTGCAGGACTCGTAGAGCCGACATGCGGCATTCTATCTCACCACGCAATTGTTGAATCACCAGCCTCGAGTCACCGAACACGATCAGAGTAGTCGCGCCGTGCTCGAGGGCCAACTTTAGTCCATGGATCACCCCTTGGTACTCTGCCTCATTCACCGCGCCGTCGCTGAAGTGCCATGAGGCGGCGGCTTCCACGCGCCACAACGGGAGGTGCCAGAGGACCGCGTCACAGGCGGACGACTTGCGTTTGGGCTTCGCAGCTCCATCAAACGATATGACCCACGCCTCCTGCCCGGCTTCGAAAGCTGGGAGCGGGTCCGTGTACCTCGTGTCAACCGTGCGCTTCTTCCTCGGCCGCTCCAACCGCTCGCACATTTCCGACCAGGTGATCCCCCCAAAGAGAATGTCGTCAATGTATGATATGCGGTCGACTGCTGGCCTAACGTCATCTCCGACTGGCTCGCCGTCGGTGAAGATGTCGGCCTCATCCTCGAGCAAATGCTTCGGCCTCACCTTCAGATGTCGCACACCACGCCTTTCGCACCTAACGGTAGCGAGTGCCGCTACCCATGAGATAATCCTTTCGCTTCCACACGATCTGTCGGAGCTGTTCGATCATCTCCGCCGTCAAGTCCGCATCGTCGCCGACTTGAATATCATTCGGCTTGATACCTTCACCTGGTGCGAGTTCTGGGATCATCGCCATCTGCGTCTCGATCTTCTCGACGCTGAGATCTCCCCTTTCGTGCACGAAAATCGGATCGGCGAGACGATCCTGATCAACGACCAGCTCAGCCAACGACTTCACGGAGACAAAACCGATGGCGGCCCGCGCGCGCGCGCCTGTCAGCTCACCAGATTGGCCACGTGCGTCTCCAGCAGCATCATCCAGCCCTGCTTGATCCTGTTCTCCTGGGCGATCAGCCGCCTGAGCGACGGCGGACTTGTGGTCGGGCCCTCAACCTTCTGGCCACGCTGAAGGGTCGCCGTCGGCTTGGTGTGTTGGATATGGGAATCAGACGAGCCCGTTCCGTGGGGAACGGGCGTGCCAAAGCTGGACAACTCGGGTGCCGCGTTCCGCCCGATCACGGACGAGCCACGGCGCGTCTGGACCATTTGCAGAGGATGATGCAGGCACCGCTAGTCGCCGTGGATGGAGAGAGGGGAAGAGGGAGGAGCACAGAGACTTCGGGGCCGAGAATCGGCCCTCAGGAACACCAGAGCTGGAGGCAGTGGAATCACCAGTGGCCCACGTGGGGCAGAGAGAGCTCCAGCTCTGACCCAAGTAGATCTATTGACTGGCCGAGAATACCAGAGAGTATAGCACCCCGCTGCTGTACACGTATAGTCTACTGCCACCGGCTGCCCATTGGCACGGTGGACTTCGTCAGGGGAAACTGCCAGATCACCAATCTGACACCTCCGCTGGGCCTCTGCCACAACGCCAGGGCCAGTCGCCTCGGCAAATGCTTCCATCTCGTTGTCGCTTTAGTCTTGCCGCTCGATTCGAATTCCTGCCGCGCGAAAGAGAAATTTTAGCAGCAGAAGTCGCGATCGGCGCGCTTTTTCATCGCTGGTGGGGGGGAAAATATCTCGCCAATTGGTGCTCATCATTTGTCGCGAATTTCCCCAACAAAAATATTCCCTGCAGGAGTCATCTCGTGATCCGAGGTTTACCGGTATTCAGTCGATCATTTTAACCAATCACATGCGCTCGCGCTCTTTTTCATCGTGGAGACTGGCCTTGACTGCCACATTTTGGTCGTCCATTTAATGGAAATGTGGCCGCGCCGCAGCCAACCGCCAGCGGCGGCTCGCGCTACCAGCCCACGGGCCCCAGCGCGCACGGCGGCACCGGAGAAGACCACGACATTGGCAGCAGATGATGACTGCGGCTGGTTGATGCGTGCGGTCGAGAGCAAGAAGAAGAAGCCGGCGAAGCCGAGCGACAAGAGCTGCGGCGTGAATCCCACGGCCAAGACGACGGCGAAGAAGCGACCGCTGGAGGTGAAGACGAGCGGTGGTGGCGCAAAGAGCAAGCTGCCGCGCGGGATCGGCTGGTCGCAGCCCAGCAAGCCGGCCGCGAAAGCTATCGCGGCCGGTCTGGACGCGGAGCCGAGCGCGACGGCGCCGCCTGGAGAGTCGTTTGACGACGTGTTCGCGGAGATCTACGGGTCGTCCAAGCGTGCACCATCCGCGGTGGCAGCGCTGGATGGTGACACTCCGTCTCTCCCTCTGAGCGCGAGTCTGTTTCTGCCGGAGACGCCGGTGGAGACGAACGGGAAGGCGCTCTCGGTCGTCCGTGCTCCGCCGCGCGTCGCGACAGGGAAGGCCGAGTCCAAGCAGGACAAGAAATGGGACTTTGAATCGCCCAGTGCAATCAAGCTGGACGCATTTGACGAATCAATGAGCGGTGCCAGTGGCAAGCGAGACGACGGCGGGCTCGGGAACGCGAGATTCTCCGAGTGGAAAGACGAGCGGAGCAGCCACACCGTCAGCGATAACTTTGTGCGGCTCAACATGCGGAAGCGATTCAAAGGCAGCACGGGCAAGGCGAAGAAACTGCCGGCGTACCTTCGGAACCGAGGGTTCGTGGATGCGGACGAGAAGGCGCAGAATCAGAAGAAGGCCGACAGCACTGCGGACGTTGCGCGGCCCGGAAGCGGGGGTCTGCTCGACGACGGCGTCGAGTTCATTGAGGAATGCCTGGAGATGCTGAAGCGCCATGAACGCAGCGGCGATTCGAGTGGTGGGCATGGTGGTGAGGCTGTGCAGGCAGTGCCTGGGTCGGCTGTCGAGCCGGCGCAGATAGACCCACCGCGATGCCAACACGCGCTGGTCTGCCAGCGAGTGCTCGTCAAGAAGAAGAACAAGAACCACGGGCGCGCGTTTTTTTCGTGTCCCCTCGGGTACGACGAAGGCCGTTGCGACTACTTTTTGTGGGAAGAGAACCACACGCAGTTCGCGCTTTATCGTCTCTTCGACGGGTCAACCTCGACTGAGGCAGCCCCCGACGACGTGAGCGATGACGCGTCCACCAAGTACATCCCTCTCGATCTGAACAAGTCGATGGAAACGCAACACAAGGCGATGCTCACGAACCTGCGCCTCGTCTTCGGCCACTCGGACTTCCGACCGGGCCAAGAGTGGGCCATTGAACGCATCTTCCAGAAGAAGCGCACGCTCCTCGTTCTCCCGACTGGTGCTGGCAAGTCACTGTGCTACCAGTACCCGGCGCTGTTTCTACCAGGGATCACAATCGTGATTTCACCGCTGATCTCGCTGATGAACGACCAGTTCCACAACCTCCCGCCCGTTCTGAAGAAGCAAGCGACCTGCGTGACGACATCGAGCTCGTCCAAGACCCAGTACGCCGAGTTTGTACGCGATTTACTCGGAGGCAAGCTCAAGTTGCTGTTTGTGTCGCCCGAGAAGGCGCTCACGAGTGGCTTCCAGCGCCTGCTCTCGCAGATGCAGTCGCGCATCTCGCTCGTGTGTGTTGACGAGGCGCACTGTATCTCCGAGTGGTCCCACCACTTCCGCCCGAGCTACTTGCGCCTGCAGGCCATCTTCGGGCTCGCTGACAGCGTGCTCGCTATCACAGCGACGGCCTCACGTCGCGTGGAGTGCGACGTGCTCTCACAATTGACGCGTTCGCCAGAGCAAGAAGAGATTGACGTCGGCGACGAAGAAAGCAAACGTGTGTTGCGTATGCCGTGGCAGCGCGATAATCTTCGTCTCCGTGTCGCTCGAGTCTCGAGCGATGAAGAGCGACTAGAGAAGTTGTGCGACGTGCTCACCAAGTCCAACATCAACGGCGCTATCATTATGTACGTGCACCAGCAGTGGCAGGCCGAAGCGATGGCCAACCTGCTCCAGGAACGGCTCACTGCTGACGGTAGCCCTGGCGGGAAGAGCAAGTGGACGAAGCACAAGATCGCTGCTTACCATGCCAAGATGGACGCGGACGCGAAGGAGAAAGTGCGACTGGGATTTCTTAGTGGTCGCGTCAAGCTCGTCATTGCGACCATCGCGTTCGGCATGGGTATCGACAAACAGAACGTGCGGCTGGTGGTCCACTACCACGTGCCGTCGTCGATCGAACATTACCTCCAGCAAGTCGGTCGTGCGGGCCGAGACGGTCGTCCCGCATCGGCTCTCTTGTTCCTTCTCGACGACGACGTCCGAGCATTTCGTTCACTGCTCTTCTCCAACGCGCTTCATGTCTCGCAACTCCAGAGACTCGTGGAACTGGTCACGGGCACCAACACCGATGAGGCAAGCCGTGCGTTTGCGCAGCAGAACGCCATGACACTGCAGCAGCCAACAGAGCGAGTCGCGCGTTGCTCGCGTGTGTGGATGCACGTCGCGTCGCTCGAACAGCACTTGGATATGAAATCCGCGATGGTCGAGACCTTCATCACGCTCATGAGTCTCCACCGTGAGGTTCAGTCCGAGATGCAGCTCTCCATCCATCCGACGGCAATGAGCTGGTGCGTCATCTCGCTCATGGAAACTCAGCTGAAGAACCCGCATGCTGACCCAGTTCTCAAGCGTCTCGTGGGCAGCGTCGCGAACAACGGCGCCTCGAGTGCGCGAGGCCACGTCGAGATCGAAGTGGAAGGGTACCTGCGCCATCTCACTGTGCATTTCCATGTCGCGTCACTCGCATCGGAATTGATGCCCGTCGAGCAGAGGAGCAATCTGTTTGGCGAGATGGACAACCGCATCGTCGACATCCAAGCGCGCCGATTGATGCAAAGTGTGCGGACGTGGCAAGCGAACGGGTTGGTCAAGAAATTCCAAATGGAGAGGTCTGCGTTCGACCTGAGCATCGCATGGACAGGAGGACCGGCCAACGAAGCTGGCGAGCAGGAGCGGCGTCGAGAGTTGGCCCACAAGTGGACGCGGCAGTTGTACGCGAGGCACGAGGAGTTGGAAGCCATGGAAATCAAGCGACTGCGCCACCTTCACTCCGCGTTGAGCTTAGCCGCAGCGTCCAAGCCTGCTTCCTCCATTCTCCTCGACGAAGACTTCGATGCCGAGGAAGACGCAGACGATAACCACGTCTTAGAGGACAAGCTGAGTGAATACTTTGACGAGGTCCACGAGTCCGAGGCTGCAACACAGGATGCGGCGACGGAGGACCTGGCGCTGTGGCGGTCGCTGACGACGCCGTTGACGCCCGACTTGGTGGAAGCCATTGAGCGCGATGTGGAAGCGCTTACCTCCCGGCCACCCAATGCTTCTATTGATGGAGGCGAGGATCGACACGAGGCGCCTCGTGCGACCATCGCACCCCGCGAGCTTTCCATGGAATGGCATGGCTACAGCGTCGCACGGATCTTCCACGGTCTCGCGAGCCCGTGCTTCCCGTCCAAGATGTGGCGCGACCAGCTCTGGTGGCGCAAGTACAATCACGTGGCGTTCGAGAAGCTCGTCGTGATCGCGGACAGAGTGATACTCGCCCAGCGGAGCGCACGCGGCGATGGGTTGTGCTGAGCGACGACGTATAATCATACGATTTGAACACACGTTACTAATAAAATAATTGAATTCGATGTTTGCGTTTTGTTTCTTGGGGCGGCGCGGTTCCAATGCTCGCATCGTTTCCCCTCTGGTTGAGCTTGGGTCTTCACGGCGCGGGTATGTCGGTGTATTTGGTGGGACCGTCAGGGGTTGAGTCCTTGATGGCTGGACATGAAGAAGACGCACGTTGGTGGTACAGCCACGAAGCTGACTAGATAGACGGGGATTCCACAAAACAGGGGGAGGCGCGAGGAGACGTCTCCTCGCTATGTGACCTGGTTGCTTTCGGGAGAATAAAGTCTTCATGCTCGGCACTCGCGGCGGATCTGGGTCGACTTGGATCGGTCGTGCAAGGCATACAACAGCACCGAGTCGCTGTCGCCGTCGCCACGGCCGCTTCGGCGCGGGCTGTCCTTACTGGAGGGTATGGAGTATTGCTGGAGAAGCATGGCCTGGTTGTTGCTGTTGCGCCTTCGCAGCGCCTCCACTGGTGGGATGCCCGCGATCTCGATGCGCGCCGCCCACGCGTCGGCCGCGGAGACCACGGCGTCTCGCTCCGACGCGCGCGTTTGGAGAGCCGCGACAAACTCGTTGGCGGGGTTGACCACGCGGCGTTCTTGGACCTCGTGGTTCATGAAGCAGCTGATGGTCTTCTTCAACACCTTGCGCTCTTCGTAATCGTCGGCTTCCTCGTCGCTTTCGTCGTTCTCGTGGCGGGTCGCGTGCCAAAACCCGCGCGCTGCGACGGCACGCGCGCGGTTTGCCGCGTCCTTGGCGGCACTGTCGATCTCGGGCGACGAGTACGCTCGCAGTGGCGCGGTTGGGAACGGCGCGACTGGTGCCTGCGCAGGCCGGGCTGAAGCGGAGATGTAGAACGGTGGGCACAGGCCTTTGGCTGACACAGCCGACGGGGCCGCCTTGGCTGGTGTTGATACGGACGGTGGCGTGGCGACCGACGCGTGCTTGCCGCAGTCGAAGAACACCTCGAGCTGCGTCATGAGGCTGAAGTAGACGGCGATGTTGTACTGCGTCTTGACCTCGCGCATGAACCACAGCGCCTCCTGGAGGAACTGGTTGAGCGCGAGCGTGCGCTGCTCGATCACCTTCCTCGTGCGGGAGCCGAAGAACTGGCGGCGCGGAAACTTGGCGTACAGGTACGGAAACCGCTCCGGCGCGGCGCTCCTGCAGCCCGCGGACCGCGGGCTGCTGGAGTTGGAGCCGGGTGTGGAGCCGCTGGTCTTGAGCGACAGCAGGCGCATGGCTGAGATCGTCCCGGTCGTCGGCGAGTTCTGCGCGCTGCCCGGCAGACTGCCGCTGGCGCTGCTGGAGGACGTGTTGCCGTCGATGAGCGCGATCATCTTCTCGCGCAGGTCACAGAACTCGGAGAAGCATCGGCGGAGGTGCCACACGTCGCGTGTGAGCGTGTTCTCGACGCGCAGCACGTAGACCGTGGACGGCTTGACGGCGAGCGCCGACGTGATGCTCGCTGAGAGGGAGTGGACGACGCCCGTCATGATTCGCGCTGCGAGAACGTCAACACACAGCGAGCAGCTGGAAGCGGAGCAGCAGGAGAGAGAGAGAGAGAGAGACGGAGTGCGGATGGTCACGGGGAGGTCGGCGAGAATGTGCTTGCTGGGTGCGGTGGGTGGTGGCGTTGCCTTCTTATCCGGTCGCGGCGTGTGTGGTCAGTGAATGCCGGCCGGACGCCGTCCTGGCCCCACGGAGGAGGAAGACGCGCTGCGTCTGGGACGAACCCACCGCCGTGGGGTTTTCTCCGTGGGCCACAAAACAAATCCCACCGAAGCCGCAACGGCCGCTAGCGAGCGAACGCGCGCGGAACGCGCCGCGGGCGTTGAAACAGCTCTGCGCGCGATGAGCCTGGTGAGCAGGCTCATCGCCCAACAACTCTTGCCTGCTCACCAGACAAATCCTGCAGCCCCCACTGGTGATCAACCTTGAAGGATGGGGGGAGAAGGACAGCGGGTAGAAGCGGCGCGTGCGACCAGACCACGACCGTCGTGAGTGGGAAGCGGAGAGAAACAGAGAAGTGCTTGGGACAGTGTCCCTTGTGTGCGATCGATCGCGTGTTTGGCGTTTGGACCGTGGAAGGAAAACGCGCGCGCGCGTGCTCTCCGCCACCGCCGGGTCTTTCACGGACACGCTCTTGCGAGTCGTCATTGCCCGGGACGCGGGCTCCTCCCTTTCTGAGCTCACACGCGCACGACTCGTACCCCACGCGATGTGCGTCGCGGAGTGCCCAATCGACGGAAGGAAACGCATGCCGCGCAGCTTCCGCCGCCGCGAGAAATCCGTTGGTGACGTTTCAGGGTGCTCCAAGGAGCTCACGCGAGGTAACAACTGCAGAAGTATACTTGACAATCGAGTATGCTGTGTAAATGCACGCATGTATTGACCAAAATTACATACATGGTCTAGACGAATGTTGCCTGGAGGCGCATATATATTTTATCAACGTTTTATGCACGTCTTTTTCAGCCGAATTTGTTTATAAATCACTGGTCCACTGGACGTACAGTACTGTTCCAATTGCCAGTTCCACTGAATTCGTTCGGAAAACAATATCAAAAGCACCAAAAGCATTTTTTCAGACGTTTGAATCTATTTGAAAATGGGCGAAATTAAAAAAATCCCGAAGGCACTCCGACTGGGGAGCTCAAGGGCCCACGGACTGCCAACGCAACGACTCGGACTCTAGGCGGCGCTTGCGGTCGTGCGAGCCGCCGTGACGATCAGCGGGTGCTTGAGCGAGAGGCCGATCATGGTCACGTACGACGCGTCGTTCGGCACGGCGATCGAGAAGCGGTAGCGGTGCAGCAAGTTGGCGGTCGCGACGCGAAGCTCCATCATCGCGAGCTTCATGCCGATGCAGATGCGAGGACCCGCGCTGAACGGCGTGAACGTGTTGCTCGGCACGGTGATCAGCCCTCCGGTCTTCGGATCGATCCACCGCTCGGGTTTCAGCTCGCATGCGTCGGGCCCCCACACGCGTTCACTGCGAGCCATCGCGTACACCGAAATGCCAATGAGGCTGCCCTTCGGAAGCAGGAGATCGCCACACACCACCGCGTCTTCGCCCACCTCGCGCTGGATGAGCGGGATCGGCGGATAGAGACGCATCACTTCCTTGATGGTCGCATCCAAGTACACGAGGCCCTGGACGTGGTCCGTCATGAGGAACGTGTCGGCGTCGATGCCCATCCCAGGAAGAACCGAGGCCATCTCGGCGCGGATCTTGGCCTCGATCTCCGGGTGCTTGGTCAACATGAGGAAGAACCACGAGAGCGCCACAGACGACGTGTCGTACGCGGCCAGCACGAACGTGAGAATGAAGTCCACGAGGTCGTCCGGCCCCATGCCCTCGACATTCTCGTGGCCCTGTTCGATGAACAGTTCGAGCACACTCTTGATATCATCTTCTCCATCGGCCGTCGAGCCATCGGCTCGACCCCCCTTCTTCTCCTTGCCGAGTGCGTCGAGACTTTTATCGAGCACCGACCGGATCCAGACGCGCACCGACGCCATGGACGTCGCGAGTTCGCGTTCGCCCCCGACATTCAGGAAGCGCTGTAGCTTCCAGAAGGTGGCGGGCACACGGAAGCGCCGCAGAATCGCGGCTGACGAGTCGACGATCGCCTTCGCCAGCGGGTTGGGCTCGTCGTGCCCGATCCACCGCAGGTCGAGCCCGAGTCCGACCTCGCAGAAGGTCTGTAGCGCGAACTCGTGGAAGAGGCGCACGAGATTCACGGTGCCGCCCGAGGCCATGCTCTCGTCCACGACCTCGTACATCTGCAGGACGTTCTTCTGCATGGTCGTGACCATGCACGTGCGCAGCGACCGTGCCGTGAAGAACTTGGCCGCGGCCTTGCGCTGGTGGTACCACCGCTGGCCATCCGAGTTGATGATCGCGTAGCCGAACAGCGGCTCGAGGTACTCGATCTGGAACTCGCCACGTGGGAACTTGGCGAACTGGGTGGCCAGGATCTCCTCCACTTCCTCGGGCTTGGTCACGACAACGAGGTTGCGCTGCCCGGGGATGCGCAGCACCCACGAGTCGTCGCCCACGCGGGCCGACGTCTCGGTCATCCAGTCGTGGATGCGGTCTTCATTGTGCAGGTACGCAGGCAGATCGCCTAGCAGCAGCGACGTGTCGGGGTGCGCGCGTGGATCCCTGAGCTGCGACGCGCGGCGCTCGCCGTGCTGCTTGGTCGAGGCGTAGTACACGCCGAGCGCGACGGCGCCGCCGACGGCGACGAGTAGCGCGGACGGCGCCGCGTCGTCGCGCCGAGACAGCAGGTGGTCCATGCGGGGACTACTACGAAGGGAGAGAGTGGGGGCGGCGCCTTGAGGAAGAAGTCGACAAAGAGAGAATGCGGGCCGCAGTCCAGCGCTGTACCGCAACATGGACCGCCAACATGGACCGCCACGATGGCGGTTCCATGTTGCGTCAGCGGCTGTCTCCGCGGGAAGCGCCTCGTCGTTCCCCATGACTGCTATCTAGCCATGGGGAACGGCGTGGGCCACGTCGACGACGTAGTCGTGGCAGCTCCCGCGGAGACAGGCAACGCAGGTCAGCATTTTGGTGCTTGGATGCTTTTGGATTGGATGATACTTTGAAAAAGAGACTTCGATTGGGCAAATAGGTGAGATGGATGATGCTGTACTAAGCGCCAAAGTGCCCCAGGCAACGCAGTCGACCCGGGCAAGTTGTCCCGCTCGACCGCGTTGACTGTTGCGTGCCCTGCGTGATCTGATCCACTGCGGCGTATCGCACGCCGCCAGCGACGGCCACCAGCGAGCAACCTTGGCAGCAGTTCGAAGCTCAACATGGAGACTGTCTCCATGTTGAGCTTCGAACTGCTGCTGTCTCCAGGATACGGCGCCGGGCGAGTGGAGTGCCAATTTGGACGGTGCCTTCGTGAAGGTCGACTTTAGGGCCCGTCTGCATTCCATGTAAAGTAATACTATTTTTGTGTGTATTCCTCTGGATCCAGCCAAAAACAGCGTTTTGAGACAAAACGCTTTATTGGCCACGTTCGGTATGCTGTCTGGCTGCCAGCCCATGCCAGCCAGTGGCTGGCATGTCTAAGTTTGCTATCCAGCCGATTTTAAAACGCTGTTTTGCTCCACCAAACGCTGGATCCGAGTTTCGTGTCTGACCACGAATTCCCGAAACACTTGTGATGAAGAAGGGCAAAGCCGCAGCGTGGTTAATGCTCAGGAAAATACTAGCATGACGAGGTATGGCCTCTGTTGTGGTTAGAGACGCTTCCGGCAGTTCGGCATTCTTGTTCTGCCAGCAAGACACGTTTGTAGCCCAGTAGGAGTTGCACTACAAAAAACTTGTAGGCTACAAGTTGGAGTGCAACTCACTGTAGGCTACAAGTTGTCGTACACTGCTGCACAACTTGTGCCACAAGATAAATGGGTTGCTGTCGCACAAAGTAGACGCGGAAGCGACTCAACGGACGTTCAATGTTGAGCTACTGGGGAAGACAGATCGATTCGAGCGCTGTTACAGTGTACTGTTACTGCACAGAATCTGTACTACAGATGGTACATAGATCGACGCGCTGCTCGGATTCGCTAATCCTCGTTCTGTTTTCTAATCGTCTGCATAGTTTCTTCGTGAAACCATGCAGACGATTACAGTAGCAACAAGTAGGAGGATGAGCCAATCCGAGCACAATCAAGCTGCAAAATTTGCAGCTCACTTCAACGTGCTCCATCGATCATTCTGAGGTCCATTCCCAACCGCGGATTGTTTTTGCATTTTGCACGAAAACCATCGAATACTCGATTTCGATTGGCCATTTGATTTGCCGAAGAGACCTTCACCTACCATCAGCCAATCAGAGGCGAGTATTCGACCGTTTTCGTGCAAAATGCAAATGAAATTCCGCCGTTGGGAATGGGCCGAAGAAATGATGAATGGCGTGTTCTTATGCTGTGTTTCCTCGGACGAAAGTAAAGACCCGTGAGGCGATGCCTAATTGGTGATGTAACTATAGATCATGCTTATTACCGGTAGATAAAACTACTTCAATGATACATACGATTAGCTATAATAATCTTGCGTCTCCAACTGGAGTTGAGATGGCTCGTGTGGCCACTGGCCTTCACGATGAGCGGGTGAAAGGGCTGCAACGTGATCATCTGAATGTAGCTCGCATCGTTCGGCAGTGCGAGCTCGAAGTCGTAGTGGTAGAACAAGTTGGCCGTGTCGACGCGAAGCTCGAGCATCGCAAGCTTCATGGGATGCAGATGCGCGGTCCGGAGCTGAACGCCGGCAGTTGTTGTGGGACATGGAGATGAGATCTCCCGTGGCGGGGTCGACAAGACGCTCAGGGTTGAACTCGGCGGCGTCAGATCCCCACACATGCGGATTGCGTGCCAGGGCATACGCCGACAGGCCGACATAGTCGCCCTTGCGGAGACTGAGGTCGCCACAGGGCATGTGGAGTAAGAATACCGATACGAAATATATACTGATACCGGTATCGTATTTATTTACTTTCCAATTCGGGATTTCCTACGAATTCTTTCTGAGCCACTCGTTGTGGCAAGCACCGCCTTCCCCACGACATTGCGCCGTCGAAGCGCCACGTGACGTGGTCTCGCCATCGTCGCAAAGAGAAAAGCTCAACGATCATGACCTTCACCAACCAGCAAGTGCGCCGTCTTCTTCACTGTTCAGCCTGGTGGCCGGCAACTTTTGCGTGCCCGGCAAGCTCAGCACGCCCCTGCAGCAGACTCCGACGGGATACACCAACATCATGAAGCACGTGAAGTCCAAGCATCCTAACTACGTTGCGATTGTGGCGAAGGCTCTTCGCGCCGGTAACTTCTTCGCGCTTCGCCTACCAGCAACGAGACAACGACATTCGTGCCTGGATTCTCTGGATTGTCAAGCGTCGTGTCCCACTGAGCTTCTGCGAGGACGAGGCGAGGAGACCCACAAGAACGTCAACCTTAGGCCCATCACGGCTCCGGGGATCGCGAGTACATGTCCAGCGCTCAAACGATTCAGCAGCTTCGCATTCGTAGCAACTCCGCATTCGTAGTATTGAGAACGACGTGTAGAGCCCCATCGCACAACAATACTTTGGTAATATCAAAAAGTATCGGATTTATTTATTTTCTCCATTTCTGGAGAAGTATTCCCGCAGCATTTTAAGTACTACATGCCCTGCTCCCACGCCTCGGGCGTCGAGATCATCACCGAGGCTGGCGAGGGATGCGTAGGGCCCAGGGCTCGCCGTTGAAGTGGAGCATGTTGCCGACTATCCAGTCGTGCAGGCGGCTTTCGTTGCACTTGTAGCCGGCAGGAACGATGTGTCAGGAAGCGTCAGGACTTCGCGAACCTTGCTTGACTTGGAGTTGTCTAGCGTTCATTGTTGTTGTAGAAGTTGGAGTCTAATTAGTTGCATCAAGTGAACTACATAGCTGTACAGAGCTTGTGTTCATGGAGACCGACAACGAGGGCTCCGCCGAGCCCCACGGGCGCGAGCGTCGAGGCTTCGTCGAAGGTAGCTGGGATGCTGTGCAGGTGGTCCATGGCGAGGCAGGATTGTTCGAATTTGCGAATGAGCGCAGAAAGCATCCCACATGGCCGATGGGAAGATCGTCAACGCGCTCGTATTCTGTGGAGGCAGATGCGGCAGAGAGACGCTCACCCATCGTGGGAAGCTTGGGGCCGGCCAACTATGCTGCATAGAATGCCGTGGCTTTCGGTACTGTAGAAGCATGCCACCTCCAACGATCCGAGCGGGCTCTATCGCAGCGACCGCCACTACATCGCCCCAATGCGCATCCAGTGCAAACAGCGCCGCCTGCTGTTGCGAGGCTGAATGGCTGTGTTCTCGAACACACCGCCACGAGTAACCCAATTGGCTAAAAAAAACATCGAAAATATATCACTGGCTGTCAGCAGTGACGGAGCGTCCAAACGACGTCCTGGCATTCTTGCCACAATGCCTGTGTGAATCTTGAAGGCCGTCTCCACCGCCCACCGTCTCACTGGGATGGTAGGGAGACAACTACCGTAGCATGTGTGAATGAATGAATGAATTACGTTTGACGCGTTGGTCTTGAGCTAGACGAGGCTAGAGAGTTGGCCTCTAATTCATCCGCTCGTAGCCTTCGTAGCATGTGTGGTCCTTGTAGAAATGCTAGTACACAGTATTACAAACAGTAATCTACGGAGGTTTCGGATGACGCTCCTATCCTGGTGCTTCAAACTTTTTTTTTCGGGTGTAACCTGAAAACACAAGATAGTGCTTGACCAATAATAATATAATATGTTTGAGCGCCTAACCGCAGTTGAAATAGTACGGTAGCACATTGAAGTAAGTATTTCGAACTAGCCTACCGCAGTGGTAAGTTGGCTCGATTAAGGGCTCGGAGAATTAATACTACACATACTGTATATGGAGTAGCGACGTCGTACAGTTTCTGAATGTAGGCAGCTCGATTGACGGTGGTTGGTGTAAATTATATGACCCTCGCACGTACTGGTACAGCATGAGCTCTCTACCAGGAAACAGAAGTGATGCATCAAGTGTAACTGAGGTTGCGCGACTGAACGGAGTACCAATCTAACTTTCGACAGCAACCACACGCATGATCCTAGTGCGGTACTATCGAATCGATTCTATCAAAACGATTGTTCGTTGGAGCATCCGATGACCTGCCAGCTCAGTAAGAAGCCAATCCAGCTCAGTAAGAAGCCAAATGATTAGCCGAATATCCTGCGCTACCTGCTTCGTATTCAATTACTTGTCTCGGTACCAGTATAGATACTTCGATTCATAGCGATCTTCTCTGATGATTAAGATGAGATTTATTAGAGTGCGTTGAACAGTTCAATTACGTGAGTTGCGATCTTTCCCCCCGTGAGCATTAATAAGTGCTGTCCGTGCACTGCCTTACACAAGGTTGTCGCAGTACAGTTCAGCAGCTAGCTGGTACCATATCCAGTCAAGCCTTTGACATCAACGTTATCCCCCCGTGCCGACATGCTTACGCACCATGCGTCGCAATTCGCGAGGCCTTGACAACTAGCGGGTGTTTGGGCTGCAGCCCGATCATTGGGATGTATCGCGTCGTTCGGCACGGCGAGCTCGAAGTGGTAGCGGTGCAGCAAGTTGGCCGTGACGACGCGAAGCTCGAGCATCGCGAGCTTCATGCCGATGCAGATGCGCGGTCCGGAGCTGAACGCCGGCAGTTTGTTATGAGACACGGAGATAAGATCTTCCGTGGCAGGGTCGATCCAGCGCTCAGGCTTGAACTCGGCGGCGTCAGGTCCCCACACATTTGGGTTACGCGCCAGGGCATACGCCGATAGGCCGACGATATCGCCCTTACGAAGGTACAGGTCACCACAGATCACAGTGTCCACCGCCACTTCCTTCTGGGTGAGCGGGATCGCTGGATACAGTCGCATGACTTCTTTGATCGTCGCCTCGAAGTACGTGAGCTTTTGCGTGTGGTCCGTCGTGAGGTACGTCTCGCTGCCCACTCCCATGCCTGGCAGCACGCTCGCCATCTCCTGTCGGATCTTGTGCTCCACGTCCGGTCGTTTGACCAACATCATGAAGAACCACGCCAGAGACAACGCAGACGTATCGTTTGCGGCAAGCACGAACGTGAGGATGAAGTCGACGAGGTCGTCGGGGCCTATGCCCTCGGTGTTCTCGTGGCTTTGTTCGAGAACAGCTCCATCACGCTCTTCACCTCACTCGACGACGCCTTCTTGTGCTCGACAGACGCAAGGCTCTGCGTGACCATCGTTCGGATCCACTCGCGGATCGACTCCATCGACTCGGCGAGTTCCTTTTCGCTCCCCACGTTCAAGAACCGAGTGGACTTCCACTTCCAGCTCGGCACGCGGAATCGCCGCAGAATCGCGACGGACGCGGCGTCAATATTCGTCTCCAGCGGGTTGGGCTCGCCACCTCCGATCCATCACAGGTCGAGGCCGAGCCCCACTTCCGTGAAGGTTTGGGGAGCGAACTGGTGGAACAGTTTGACCAACTCGATGGTGCCGCTCGAGGCGATGCTCTGGTCGAAGATCTCGAACATTTGGCGCACGTTCTTGTCCATGGTCGTGGCCATGCATACGCGTAGGGACTTGGCCGTGAAGAACTTGGCTGCGGCTTTGCGCTGGTGGTACCACCGCTTCCCATCCGAGTTGACGATCGAGTGGCCGAACATCGGTTCCAGGTACTCGATCTGGAAGTCGCCGTGCGGAAACTTGTCGAACTGGTTCGTCGTGACTTCCTCCCACGCCTCGGACGTCGCGACGATCACGATCCGCTTCTGGTTCGGAATGCGAAGCATCCACGGGCGCCCGTCGAACGCGAGCGTGGTCTCGGCCATCCAGTCGTGGATGCTGTCTTCATTGCGCAGGTACGCTGGCAGATCTCCAAGCACGAGTGACGTGTCTGGGAGCCCCGGAGCTTCCTGGGACTGTGCACTTGCGGTCTTCTTGTCGTTGTTTGGCTTGCTTGCGGCAATGATACATAGCCCAATCGCAAGGGCCCCACTGAGCCCCACGAGCGTTGCTGTTGACGCTTCCTGCAGAATTGGCGGGATAACCTGGAGGTGATCCATGTCCACAACCGGCGAAGGGAAGGCGGATGAGTTGGCGACGGCTCACGTGTGCGAATGAGCTTTCAGAGACGGCACGGATTAGGACCCTAAAGTCTGCATACCGGTAATTCGAAGGCCGGGTGGAGCCTTGGCGTCGTCGCCCACCACGCCCCACTCCATGTCCCGCTGGCCAGCTCAGCACGGAATCTGCGACAGAGTCTGTCCCCACCAATGCAGTACTACTGTTCACCCAGTCCGGCGTTGACCGTCACTATGCGGGAAGCCTCTGCACATCTCCCCTCATCTCCCTTCAACAAATGAATTATGGTAATACATGGTCCCGTCAGTTGAGCCGCTCACATCACTGAGTATGGCCTCGTGACATCTATCGAGGGTTTTAACTTTTTAAGTTACCAACAGTTTAGATGGGAGCTCAACGATTGCCTCACGACCTGCAGAAACGCCGAGCAGACTACCAACATTAACCCCTTGTTGCTGACGATAAGTCACTAGATCACGACAGCTCTGCCAATGAAGTCGATTTCTTCGACGAGAATTGGTGTTGTTCCTGGATGATGAAGATCCATTTCATTGAGTCATGAGTGCTCTCCTCTAAGCGACTCAGTTCGCGCTTGATTATTTGGGCCATACGGATATGATAGTAGTATCACGCCGGAAAGTCTTTGTGTCCATTGGCCGTGAGGACTGTTTGGGTGTACAGTAGATAACGCTGTTCTGTGCTGCCGTATGCCCGTTTGGAAACGACATGTGCAATGACTCTGGCTTGAAAGGCGAAATCCACGTGGCAACTTCAGCATGGCGTGCCGATTATGGCAAGGTTGCCTTCACGGTGGAGAGTTCACGGTGGAGACCCCACTCCACGGTGGAGTGGAGACTCCACCTGTACTCGATAGTGGACTCCACTGGGGGGACTTGCCTTGGTCCACGATTATGGGAAGGGTACGTCCACTGTGGAGGTACCCTTCCCACTGTGGAGGTACCCTTCCCATAATCGTGGACCAAGGCAAGTCCCTCGTCACCGACGAGCACTGCGATGATGCTTATCCTATTGGCACATACGGGAAGTTTAGATTGAATCTAGGAAACAACTGTACACGCCGCAGAAGCGCTGATCTTTTCCAGCGAACACAATGCATATTGCAACGAAACAACATGCATCGCCATAATCAGGGAATAGGCATACCGGTATTCATATACGGTATAGTCATCTTCCCTGATTATGGCACCCCAACCTTCGAACTGTACCCGACGAGTCTCGTCACGAGACCAAGACAAGCAGTGCTGGCTCTCGCGGTGGCTCCATGACTTCTCGTCAACACAGTGTTCGTACAGTGTTCGTACTGCACCGTGCAGTACGAACACTGTGATGACGAGAAGTCTTGGGGTCTGCACTGTCCGTAATGAATGTGCTGGTGGCGTGAAGATGCACCAGTCGTACGAGCCTCTTCTACAGCACTGCTTGACTTCCACACTGTGTGTACAGTCGTACCTCTCTTTTGGACCCCCCACTGAGTTATAGATATGTAAGGAAATTCAGTTTCATGAGACCAACTTGTTATCCAATCAGTCTTAATTGGATAGCCTTGTTATGCGCTATTGAAGGTTCGCATGTTTTAGGTGGGGGTCCAAAAGCGAGGTACGACTGTACAATCTGGTCGCCTCACTCCCAACAGACTCACACCGTGTGAGTCACACGAGATGGTTCCATCTTGCAGATTGTGGCCTTCGCGGTCGCCCCGCTCAAGTCTTCCCTGATAAGGGCTCTGCATCGCTCACGAAGT